>JAQFXW010003363.1:0-11980 GCA_034693945.1 Dendrobaena attemsi
CAAGTGCTTCGGCGCGTGAAACTCCGACACACCGCCTCTGAATAGTAGTGGATCGTAAGAGGCGGTAAGAAATACACACATACATACATTACGTGTAACCTGCTGAATATTGATGCAAGAGTCGTCTGTTAGTCGTGGGGCACAGTGGTGTAGTGGTGTATTTCAGTGCCTTGTGACCACAGCTAGGGTCTCAAGTTCGAATCCACCTCGAGCCACTGCATAAGGACCTTTAGCAAATCCTTCACTCATAATTGCTCTGATGAAATATAGTGGATTAGATACTGGTAAAATGAATATAGGCCTAATATATAAGATAGAATGTCATTGGGTCAACGTATTTTTTGCAGCTTCTGGAATGAAAGATAACCGTTTTATCAAGTGGCAACTAGTGTAAATGAAACGAAAAGTGTTGGTGCTGCTCTTGCATTCAGTTTGAAGTTGCTTAACACATGAACCAAATTTGTTGTAGCACTCTCGAAATGGATAGAAAAGTCTTCCCCCAATATGATCTATAGGATATGTTGACACAACTATAGGAGAAGCAACTTTCCTGATCGTATAATCTGTTGTAGATATTAAAGTACCCTATTTTAGACCGGCTGCTTCAATGAGCTGTACGTTATGTTCAACAAACCTTGTTTAGAGAAATAATCGTTGCCTAATCATTTTGTGTTTGTTATTAAATTCAAGATTCTATCTCTTTGTTTTCAGAGGGAACACAACTGAAGTACCTGAATTCCACGGCTTTTCAAGAGATGATAAGTGACGTGTTCAGCAAATGGCAAACAGAGGAAGTGGTTCTGCTCGAGAGTGAATCTTGGTTCACCAGTAGTTGGATGGCATGTTTGTGGAAGACCTTCAGAAGCACTTTCACAACGAGCTGCATCTGTTTGACGGCCTGCATGTTCTTACCTTGGGAAACGGAAGCGTTGTCAAGCTCAGCCGACAGCTACCCCTCCTCAGCAGGATTGATCATGCTGGTGTGGACGTAGAACCTCTAAGTGATGAACTTGTAGGGCTTTGCAATATGGTGGGTGTGATAGTTTCGGAAAACCCTCAGCCCGAAGTAGTCCAGCATTCAAATATCTGGAACACATACATCCTCCGTCCGAATGCTCGCGGAGTGCTAACAGCTTTGCACAGGTTGGAAAAGCAACTTGGAAAAAGGGAGCTTGTGTCGCGGTTTAAGGTACTTCCAGATGAAACCAAGGAGCACTTTAGACATTTTATTGGACGCTGGATGCACATTGGGAAACCGTTAACAAACGATGACGTGAACCTACTGAAGACTTTGCCCATATTTTCAACAGTTTGTGGTAGTGCAGGACAAGCAGTCACTTTTGTATCTGTTGCAGAAGGAACACGCGTGGCTCCCCGTGGAAACGATATACCTTTGCCATGTCCAGAAAGTCTGATTGACATGTCTGATGAGATTTCTCATCTCATCGCGAAATCTCTCGGAGTTAATCTTCCGAACATTCCTGATCACCTAATAGACGTTTACTTTCCTGCTGTTTACAGGAACTACTACGATCGAAGTAACCTGATAATACTGATGCAGTACATATGTAGAAACCTTCTGTCATTTGAAAAGATCAATGGGAATATAGCAGCCATTGCAGCAGAAATCAGTTTTGTGGCTAAGCAGAACGGAAGTTTAGCAAGACCGTCAGAAGTTTATGTGAAGAACGAGTTGCTTGGTAAGCTCTTCGTTGGAGAGGATGTCTTTCCAGTTGGCGAGTTCGCCAAGGATGAATTTAAGATGGCATTACTGATGCTGGGTCTGAAGACGGCAGAGGCAGTAACACCACAAGAGCTGTTAACGGTTGCTGAGAAACTGTCTCGATCTACTCATCCAAAGCAGACTGATCTCAAACAGTCTAATGCGTTGATGCAGTTCCTCAATCAATACGGACCTAGTTTGGAACATAATAAGTCGCTAAAGCTGAAGCTCACTGAGAACAAATGGATGCATATATGTTCCGTTCGGCCTCCATCATATCCAGCCAAGCTGAAGCTTGTAGCAGATGATATGAAGAACCGTCTTGTTTACCCGAACGAGGTATTTGCTCAAGAGCACGTCTACCTTGTTGGTTCTGTCCGATGCACAATCGAAGCCAGCGCCTTTCCATTTCTGGAAAAGTATTTCAACTGGACTGCATCGCCCCAGATAGATGACGTGTTTCGCCACTTGCTTAACACAATCGCCGTCTACGATGCTACACAGAAGGCTGAAGTGTTGTGTATTCTGAACCATGTTTACAAATATTTCAACGAACACAGCGCCGAGTTAGAGAGCCCTCTTCGTGAACTGCAAACTCTACCATGGGTCTGGAATGGGGATGGTTTTGCCAGAATTGGTCAAATGGTGCTAACAGACAATCATAATGTAGATATGAAACCATATGTTTATACCTTGCCGAAAGAAAGCGAACAATTTCAACAGTTATGGACTACCTGCAGAATTAAGGAGAAGTCCAACCCTATGGAAGTTCTGCAAGCAATCAAAAAAGCACACGATGACAGTGACACAGTTCTAAGTAACAAGGAACACGATTTACAACTTGTCATTAACATTCTGAACGAATTAGCAAATGATCAACTAGATGATGAACTACGTGAGCAGATCGTCGTTCCGATCAACACAGAAAATGAGCTTTTGGAAATGAAAAGTATTAACGAATGTACGTATTGTGACAAGGAATGGTACCACCAAGGATTCAATGTGGACGATTTTGAGGAAAAGGTCTTTCTCATACACGAATTGGTTCCACTGACGACAGCTGAGAAACTGAACATTCCAAGTCTTATAAGTAAAATGGTTGGTGCGGAAGAGCTGGCAATGGAGTTTGGACAATCAGAACCGCTCACTCTACGCCTTCAAAAGCTACTCAGTGACTACACCGATGGAATGGACGTCCTGAAAGAGTTGATACAGAACGCAGACGACGCAGGTGCCACCGAAATTCGGTTTCTGTACGACGAAAGGAGTAACAAGGACGCGCAGGGGAAGCGTCTTCTCGATCAGGGAATGAAGGAGCTACAAGGACCAGCTCTCTGGACCTACAACGATGCAGACTTCACCGACAGTGACTTCGAAAGCATCGTAAAGCTGAATGGGGCCACAAAGGACAGCGTGACGGAAAAGATCGGTCGCTTTGGACTCGGGTTCAACGCCGTCTACAATCTCACGGATGTGCCAATGTTCATCAGCCGACAGTTCATCGTCATATTTGATCCACACACGACATACCTCGGTAGAGCCTTGACGAACAAGGCAAAGCCTGGCATCAAACTAAATTTGGAGCGGCATCGAAATAAGATTCGAAACCTGACCGATCAGTTTAAACCGATGAATGGAATCTTTGGATGCGACCTTGGAAGTAATTCTACGATGAAATCATACAACGGAACGCTTTTCAGATTTCCACTTCGAACTTTGGAGCAGGCACAACAAAGTAAAATCAGTCATGTATGCTATAATCGTCAAGGAGCGCTGAAGCTGTTGAAATTACTTTATGATGCAAGTCACAGTCTCCTTCTATACACCCAAAATGTGCAAAAAATTACCGTCTACCATTTACCGGAGACTGCTTCTCCACCACCAGATGGAATCCAGGAGTGGTTTTCCATTCAAAAAGAACTCGTGAAAGTACTTCGCAAAGGCAGAAATGATTGCTTGACCACTTCACCATTAGGGATGCAGTGTGCTATACTCAAACAGGCTACGTTAGTTCTAGAAGAGCATAGGGCAAGTACAGGATTGGCTATTGAGAAACTCGACATTTCATCTGTATTTAAGTTCACTGTACATCACGGTGTCGACTTTCCTCAGAATTTCAAATCAGAATTATTAAGTGACACCAGTGAGTGGCTGGTGGTGGCGTCCTTAGGCCTAGAAAAATCATTCAGAGAGGCTTTAAACAGTGGAAAAAGAAACATAGTTCCCGTTGGTGGTGTTGCAGCCAGGCTGGAAAGGACATCGGGTAATCGGTACAGAGCAGTACGAGTTGATGGAATGTTCTTTTGCTTTCTTCCACTACTGAAAGATTCTTATTGCCCTGTACACATAAACGGCTTCTTTGATGTTCACCACAGCCGAAAGCATCTAAATAAAAATGATTCAACAGAGGGCCAGAGCAGCGATTGGAATGAAGCTCTGCTGGACGACGCTGTCAAGCGAGCGTATTGTGTCCTTCTGGAAGATCTTGCGACGCTGTCTCCAGAATTGGATTCCTACACTCTATGGCCAATTAAGCTCGAGTCTGGGCTACTTAGATGCTTGACTGAGTCATTGTACAGAAGCATTTGTTCTTCCTCAAGCGAAATGAAGGTGGTAAAGACTCTGAATGGCTGGACCACGATTTCAAGGAGCAAAATCTTGGACAGACAGCTTAGGAGTCTGACAATTGGAGAGATTGCACTGACTGCATTTGATACAATTCTGAAAACTAAGAGAATTGACGAACATGTTGTTGATATTCCAGCTGATATTGAACTTGCAATGTTGCAAACAAGTAGTGCGAATGTCTTCAGGGCAAGAATAGTCAGTAAAGCGGATTTCTATAAAGTTTGGTTTCTTCCTAACATTGGGTTCATATCGCCTCTGCATAGAGACCAGTTGATTCTACACGCGTTGTCAGATAAAGGAATCGCTTGCCATCTCAAAGGTAAAAAATGTATTCCTGTCTCACCGAGTGGCTCTCTTCTTAAGACCATCGATGAGCTGATCCATGCCAAGTCTGAACTTACAGTGCTATTTGATGCGGATGAGGGAAGGTTTCCAAAATGGACATCTGGAATCACGGCTGATTCTCATGTTGACAAAAGATTGGTTGCACTTGGAATGAAAGCGAATGATCTTTCATGGGAAGAGATTTTAGTTAGGTGCAAGTTGATATCATTGAATCCAGGAACTGCTGCCATTCGGACTCCTGTTCTTTTGAAACTGATCGAGAATAAGCTTAGAGCGGAATCATATAATGACAACGACTCTTGTGCGGTGCTTGGTCAGATTCAAGCTGTCAAATTTTTACCTGTCATGAAGAGACCAGAATATTTCCCACTGAAGTGGGAAGGGGATGATTACTTGGACAGTCGCCTTGTATCCTTCAATGAAGGATATCTTGAGACCGTTCAGAAGTTAGTTTGCTGCTACTATCCGATCATCGACGAAGTGGTTTTTACTGGCAGTGGTTACAGTTGTTTTCAGACAAAGCTGCGACTTTGTTTGACAAATGAAATTATCGACCCTACGACGGTTGTTCAGCAGGTCTTGGAAGTTATTGAGGTTGCTGAAAGAACAAACCTTGCCAACTCTGGATTATCTTCAAACTGTCTGACAGTGTTACGCGAAACGTACGACGCTGCCTTCAATTGGTTGAACCATCATGTTGAACAGAGTTTTGGCTTATTTGAAGGGTCCACTGTAATGCCGTTAGTGTCTCGAAATAGCATAAGGCTGCGTAGCAATTACTTTTTGTCTCCAGACAGATGTGCTATAAACTTTCCAACTGGAAATGAAACTCTGCTGCCTCATCTAGCAGCGGTTCCTGATGCCATAATCATGGCCTACCCTGCTATATTAAGAGCAATCGGCGTCAAAGAGAGATTCTACGTGAACGATTATATCCGAATTCTCAAAGAAATCAGCGATCAAGTTGGAAACAGACGTTTAGACGATACGGAACTCAACGTTGCCGTACATCTCATCACGATATGTATTTACGAGGAGATTAAATCGAAGGAGAGCCATGAAATAAAATCAGATTATGGCGAACACCTTAAAGAAATGTCTATACCGAATGCTGAAGGCAAGATGTGTCCAGCTAAAAGCCTCTGTTTCAATAACTGCTTATGGTTGACCTCTGGATCAGAACAATCTAAGTTCTGTCATGATCTCATTTCTCACAAGATTGCTTCTGCTCTTGGCCTGCAGACGATTCGACAGGATCTTCTTAAGCGTCACAAACTCGCAATTCCATTTGGTCAGAAAGAACGACTTGTTGCTCGGATCAAGACTATTTTAGAAGGATATCCATTCAGCGAAGACATCTTAAAGGAAATGTTGCAGAATGCTGACGATGCGGGAGCAAAAGAGATACACTTCATTCTCGATACAAGACCATTATTGGACGAGAAGGTATTTGAGGATTGCTGGAAGCCGCTGCAAGGACCTGCTCTGTGCATCTACAATGACAAATCGTTTAGTAAATCCGATCTGGATGGCATTCAACGCCTCGGAGAAGGCGGAAAATCCGATGATCCTACAACAACCGGCAAGTATGGAGTCGGGTTCAACTCTGTCTACCATCTCACAGATGTACCAATGTTCCTCACAACGGTCAAAGACATGGGTACAGTACTGTGTGCATTCGATCCAAACTGCAGATTTGTACCGGGTGCCACTAGTGACAGTCCCGGAGCCATGTTCAAGGTCGATGAGAAGCTTAAAGAACAATTCGTCGATGTATTTAAAGGATATTCCTTTGCACACGCACAGTACGATGTTTCTCGGACCGGAACTATGTTTCGACTTCCACTGCGGAATCCAACCACAGCAGAAGTTTCAGAAATCTCAAAAGATCCAGTCACTGTCATGGCAGTGGAAGATATCTTTGAAAACTTCAAAAGCGACATAAGCGAGTCTTTGTTGTTTGTGAATTCAATCGAAAAAATTAAACTTGTTAGAATAGAAGAGCTGAATGATGGTTCAGAATTGCGAACTGTTGTTAAAGAGGTTGAAGTGCAGATGACAGAGGAAGCGAAGAGAAAGAGAACCGAGTTTCACAATTACATTAAAGGACGCGCTAAGTTGCTCACCAGGCAAGAGATTTCATTAAGCGAAATCGAAATGAAGGAAATTTCTTATCAGATGAAAATCACAGACTGTAACGGGATCAAAAACACTTGGCAAATTGTACAGAGATTTGGATTTGACGAAGCAACTGTTCTTCCTCCAGATGTCGTTGCTGCAGTACATTCTGGAAAATTAGGTCTCCTGCCTCGAGGCGGAGTGGCGCTTCTTGTTGACACAACAAAAAGAATGAAAAGAACAAACAGACTTTTCTGTTTTCTTCCGCTTCCTGTTCCTATTAAGCTACCAGTTCATCTGAATGGACATTTCGCTCTCGATCGAAACAGGCGAGGTCTCTGGAAAGCTGAATGCAACGATGTAAGGACAAAGTGGAATTTTTCTCTGATGACTGAAATCGTCGCTCCTGCTTACTCTGCGATACTGTGTTCGGTGCGTGATCGTGTCAGACAGTTAATTTCCAAAAGTCAGGCTAAGCTTGAAATGAAGCGATTTTTCAAAGTCTTCCCTCGAGTGGACAATGCTTATGATTCTCATGTGGAAAGCATGACATTTGCAGTGTATGAGCATATTATTCAGAGAAAGCTGAAAATACTTCCAATTCAGTCAGATGCTACTTCCATTTCTAAAACTGAGTGGAAACATCCTCGTGGCGAAGAGGGTCGTTCGATTTACTTCGATGACTTGGAGTCACAGATAGCTGGAAGTAAGAGCTCGACCACGAGAAAAGTTCTGATAAGATGTGGAATTAGCATGTTTTCATGCCCCGCACACGTGCGAAATAGCTTTTTGAGAGCGGGAAAGGGTGACGGAGTTTTGGTCATAAGTCCAACTGCAGTTCTGGACTTGTTTGCCACGCGTTCAGATCCTCGTACAAGGTGCAAAGTGATGAATCTGCCTGACGACATCAGTAACACACCTTACCGAAACATCGAATCTTTAGTGACTCTTTTGAAATATTGTACAAAGGCACATGGATACAAAAGCCGTCTAGAGGGTGCGCCATTTCGCCTTACTCTGGATGATGTCGTGTCAGAATTCGACAGCGAAATGGTAAAGTATGCCTCAAAATACAGCAGCGTTGCTCCACACATTCAAGATCAGTTCATGAATCTGAAAATCAAACAAGTACTCGATCTAGAACCAAACAAAGACGTTTCTTTGTGCAAGGAATTTACGGTTGATGAGTTTGCAGTGACGCTTCGTGATTTGGTTAAGCGGCCAGAATTCTATGATACAGAAAACTGGTTTCCGATATCGAAACTTGATGAAATTCTAAAGCCTTACAGCACTGATTCCATTCGATGGTTGCGTAATGCCTGGTCATTCCTTTCAAGTTTTCTTACTGAAATATCTGATCGGTCGGAAAATAAAGCCAGGGAGGACGTAGCCAAGCTGCTTCAATCTGTGATGAAGTGTTGTCTTTTACCAGTGTTAACACCGATAGGGGAGATGTTGTATCCTCTCTGTCTTTCTTTGGGTGTCATAGCTGAGCCAGGCTCTGACGAGTCATGCAGTGAATTGGCCATGCTTCTCTATAGACTGGGCGTTGCAAAGCCCAACTACACTTATATGCACGCAGAAAGCAATTCTTCGGAAATTGACCGACTTCTTAAATTCAGTTTGGGTACAATTCAGCAACCAGCAACAGTGTTCGAGGCACTTGGAATAGCAATGAAGCACCAACTGGTAGAATTCACCCTTGCAAATGATGAAGGTCTTCAGCTGCTGGAGTTCTTCTCAACGCACATTAACAAATGGCGATGCACGCCTCGCGCTAGGGTGACAATAGAAATGCTGCCATTCTTTATAACAATTTGGAACAGGCAAACCAATTTGGAAAATGCGACGGCATACGTTTTGCCGCCAGAAATTCCATCTTCAGGTACAGATAGTTTGATTGACAGCGAAGACATCAGATTACTGAAGGATATAAGTAGTCTTAGACCATTGCTGGAATATCTCGATTGCGAATATCTAACCATTGAAAAATCGTACTATTCATTCATACTGAAGTATTTTCAGAATTTGTCACGAGAGGCACAACGGATTCATTTGAAGTTTGTGAAGCAGCACGTTCTACGAAATGTTCCTTTATGGGGTGAGGAAAGAACTGGGGAGCTCAACAAATTGCTGGAATGTCTGAGAATTACTGCCTTGATTCCGAATGCATCTGATGTGTTGCTCCCAATTTCTGAATTCTACGATCCACAAAATGAAATATTCCAAGTCATGGGCGAAGACGACAGATTTCCATCTGATCCATACTGCAATGAAGACTGGCTTCAGTTTCTACGGATGTGTGGTCTTGTTTATGAAATCACAGAAGAGAAGTTTCTGTCATATGCCCAACAAGTGGAAAGGAACAGCCAATCTGTTTCTTCCAATAGCATGGCCGTGAAGCAATCTGAAGCTCTTGTAAGACATTTTCTAAAAAGAAAAGACTGCAGGGATATAAATCTGAAATTTGTTAGAAACCTCCGATTCGTTTCTCCAGGCATCGCTTCAGAAACTCTAGAGTCGCTTCACAGTCAATTTGGCACTAGGGATAACAATCAACAATTGCAGTTCATTTGTTTTAGTGGTGCCTCCCTGCACCTTAATGAGGAACTGGTGTGGACTGTGCAAAATTTATTGCCACAATGGATTTCACGTAGCTCGACCAGTTTGTTCTCCGATCTCAACGTTGTTTCTGATCTTGTGCCAGCGAGGACTGTTGCAGAACACGTGAACAAACTCTGCTCCAGTTTAAAGAAAGACTCTCTTGGAACTAGCCCTGAGAAGGTAAGATCACTGGCGAACGTTCTACAAAAGGCCTTGGCATTTTTACAGAAAATGGTGATTTAGATGAGGAAGTCAAAAGTATTCTCTCGAGAACCTGCTGTATTTTTATGACCGATTCTTTCGATCTCGTTGCACCCTGCCAAGTCGCGATTGACATCAGAACAATGGACGAAATAAGGCCGTATCTTTTTAAGATTCCTCTCGATTTGGGCAGCTATACCTCAGTGTTGCTGCAACTGGGCACAACCAAAGTACTAACCACTAACCAATACGCGTACGCGTTGCAGAGGATAGCAGATGACATTCAGGGTAATGAGATGCATCCCGAAGAAAAAAAGGCTAGTTGTAGAGCTTCAGAAGGACTTCTACAGCTTATCGAAAAAGGTGAAGTTGTCGATGCTGATATCTTCTTGCCGTGTACAGATAACAAATTGCACAAGTCGTCGATGGTGATATTTAACGATAACAGATGGTTTCTCCAACGACTATCACAACTGGACTTTCCAATCCTTATTGACTCTAAAGATTTAAATATCAAGAGTGATCTGAAGAATATCTTAAAGAAAATGCCTGACTCGCAAAGACCAAAATTCTTGTCACAAATTGTAGTGGAGATCGTAGTCGATGGTCCAACAACAAAGTGTAAGTTTGCAGAAGAGGTTGCGGCAAGGTTACGCCATCCAGCATTCAGAAGCGGGTTAGAACGTATATATCGGCATTGCTTTGTGAACGACACAAGGAGACCAGTTAACTGGAATGAGGAAATTCTTAAACAGAAATGTATGCTGTTGTTGGAGAGTTTAGATTGTATCGAGTTCATAGGCAGGGCTCAAGTTCAGACATATCTCGAATGCGATGGAAAGAAGTTAGACGGAAGCGAGAAACGTGTTAAATATATGAAACAGAAGAGTCGAGATGAAGAGGTCTCCAAGTTCACGTTTTATATCTCGGCTGATGCATGGAGGCCTTTTGAATTAAAACAATTATTCCACGATATTGCCAGAGTTCTCAATAACAATGTGGGAATTCTGGATGCGAATCTGCTCCTTCTTATTCTTGAGTGTGAGCTAAACGAGATTCAGGAATTACTCGATAGCAATGAAATCATGGAATCAGAGTCATCGCGTTCATTCGTTCCACCGCTGGGTTGTTATGTTCCAGAGGAATATCTTCACTTCTTGATCCATGATACTTTTGTCTTCTATCCTGGCCAGCTCGTTGCTCTTGAGATAGATGATCCTTTTGACAAAGGAGAATCGGGAGAACCGGTTTTCATTTTGGCGGAGATTGTCGAGAGACAGGAACCTGATGGTCCAGCGATCACCTCACTGCTGACAAAATATAAAATACGAGTGAGTTGTGCAGAGGAACGTATTGTGGACGCGCTATCGTTGTACGCATTCAGCAGGTACAACATAGAGGCAAGCCAGGGTCGAGCAATGGCTATTCACGTCAAGCAAGAGGGAGCCACTAACATCCTGAAACCGCCGCACATTGAACCCATAAAACGCAAAACGCTAGAAGAGGTAGTGAACGATCTGAAGAAGATACTCAAAGACGCTTGGAAGGGAACCCATGAAGAACGGAATAAAGTAAGAAAGCGCCTTTACCTCAGATGGCATCCAGATAAAAATCCAGATGAGAATGAGTTCTGTACAGAGGTGTGTAAGATTCTACAGCACCTGATCGAGCTACTTGAGAAAGGTCGATCTATCGACGAGTACAGCGTCTCAAAGAAAGGCTCCTCATCGTCTCACTCTGCGAGCGGCCATGGATCAGGTTTCAACGATTTCTACCACAGGGCTGGAGAGAGAGCCAGCTACTTCAATCGACACAGAGGCAAATCATCCAGATCGTCGTCATACGGACGATATTCAGGTGGTTTCTACAGTTCGAGACAGGAGCATGAGAATTTCTTCACTGGTTTCCGTAACAATCGAAATCCACAACCTGGAGAAGCCCGTCGGTGGATGAGACAAGCTAGACACGATCTGGCCGCAGTCGATAATGATCGCAATGCATTCGATTGGAAGTGCCTCAAGTGCTTCGAAGTACGTATTGTAAAGGCGATTAGTTTGTTTATTATTATTAGTAGTATTGTTGTTTTTGTTGTTTTAAAGTAAGGTATGGTTAAGTAAGGTACATTGCTAAGGTAAGAAAGATGGTTAGCGGCAAAATGTCAGTGTTGGGATTTGGTCCGGATCATCTACATTGGCCACTCCTCGTATGTATGTATGTATGTATGTAAACAGATGCAATGTAGCACAAGAGTTTGTCACATAATTTGTCAATCTAGTCTTTTTTAGTCAAATTGTTTTGTTTCTTTCTATTATTTAATCACTGGGTGAGGTCAAGTTTCGCTAATCTACTTCTTATCCTGTG
>JAQFXW010003364.1:0-11979 GCA_034693945.1 Dendrobaena attemsi
GAGGTCCCACTATCCTATTCCTAGGGGCCCCAATAATGAACAGACCACTCAAAAATTAATATATATATATGCACTGCAACATACTGTTTTGCTCAGGACCTCCAATGCTGTTAAGAAGGCCCTGTGTGCATTTTTTCAGATGTGTGAGGCAGCTGTGCCTCAGAGCCTCTGACAGGGTTTTTACAAATGACCGAATACATACATGTATACCGGTACAACTATGTACACATACAATGTCGTACATGCGCAGTTGTGCATACGATTAAATACAAAACTACATAAATGCACACAATACATTCAGTCATACACATCTACATACAGAATAAATTTTAACAATGCTTACTCGGTTTCTTTTTCGGATACAGAAACAGATGTTGGAAGAACTCATCTGTAATAAAATCATTCGACATAATTATGGAAAAGTCACAAAGATAATGGTTCCTACGCGACTGTAAGTTTCAGAACGAAGACGATGATGATGGTAATGCTAAGAATAATTTTTCAGAGACAAAACATATCTATTCAAATGAAAATAGAAGACAACCCGATCTGCCTGTACTTACCAAACTCCATTCGGTCCTTTGGATTTTGACACAGCAGATGCGTCAAGAGGTCTCGAAGCTCAAGACTCGTATTCAAAGGGATGCTACAAAGGCCAACACAAAGTTCGTTAAAAGGTGCAACAAAAATAAATATACAAAATTGCAGCCAGGTATTTAAACGTTGTGAAACTCTAACAGTGGCATTTCAACAACTGAGAAACAATGGAGACAGACCTTGGTTGAATGTTGACATTTCTTTCGTAGAACTGCTTCAGTTGGTGCGGAGTCTGTGCCTGGAACGGTGCTTTGCCCGTAAGGCATTGGTAGACAATGGTCCCCACGCTCCAGAGATCGGCTTTAGCATCGTATTTCTGCGACATGATTACCTCTGGAGCCTACAGAAAACCATCTGCTACACGTTTTCAGTTACAGTGCATACACTTTTACGTCCGGATATCAGGAGGCAAAACAGACCACAGGTGAATAAGGCTGTTTGGTAAAAAGCTCAAAGATATAATCTGTCTGAGGTGAAAATATTAGCAACGTATCCAATCGCCATCACCTTTAGCTATCAGTATATTTAATGTTGAAGAAAAACTGTTATTGCGCGGTTCTCGGCTAAATCCATTTAACATGATTTCATCATAAATAAAATAAATAAATCATGTCTCCCCAGTCGACATGCTATGTACTGACATGGATATCCACTGTTCACATTCCTAGCAAGCTCATCATACACAGCATCATCATGACAAACTCTGTGGTGCATCTTCTTATACAGTGCCTTGAAGAGCACTGTACAAGAAGACAACTAGGAATGAATGGCCACTGCATGTGCAGATAATCATACCATGTAAAGCGGTGAGCCGCAGAGAGTTGCGGCCATGACTCCGTCATGAAGAAATCTAGCAAACCCAAAGTCAGCTGTAAACATAAACAGTACAAATTATGTATCAATTTCGTCACATTGTAGTAAGGCAACATAGAGTAACTATCATCATCAACATCTGCCATCACCATCATCATGATTATTATTATCATTTCTGATTTTATTAAGCAATACCATACAATGATAAACTATCAGTTATGACTGTTAGGCAATTGGGTACAAAGACCTGTGCTGGGTTCCAATATAGAAGTTGTTTTGAAGTGTAGTTACATTACAATCGTTCGAACAACTTAAACAATAATTCGTTATCAATGAGTATCAGCAATATAAATGCAAAAGAATTAATTGTGAATCATCCAATTCGCACTGTGTAAAGAAAGACAATACTCAAAGAAACATTTGTTAAGACATAAACAATTAGTCAAAGTCCTCTCAGTCAGTTTAGTACTGTAAACAGAATCTTAAGTACTGCCATTGTCCAATACTGTACGAAAGGACTTTTAAAAGCACCATTTCTTAAGCATCCTGAAACATTAATTGAATATGCTTCAGTGTTTTCATATTGTATCAAATGTGACTCACTGGAAAGCCTGAAATGTATAAACGAACCTTCCAAGTGTAACACAACTGTCGACGAAATAATATAACATATTATGTAATGTAATAAGACAGTAGTGGCATCAGAGGACCTTCATAATGTAACATGACTAAGTAATGTAACATATTATGTAATGTAATAGGACAGTAGTGGCATAAGAGGTTTTTCATAATTAACATGACTAAGTAATGTAGCATAGTATGTAATAAGACATTAGTGGCTTATAACATAATGGTAAAATAGAAAGTGAAAAAGCAGTCTGTCTACCTATCTTAAGGGTGATATCTGATGGCTTTGGATTTGGTAGACCAGAATGACAGAGCAGAATGTTCTGCGGTTTCAGGTCTCGATGAACGATGCCTTTGCTGTGCAGGGCTTTCAGGGCCGACACTTCAACACAGAAACAATCCAAAGAAGCCTCAAGCGGGGCCAAAAAGTATCTGTCTTCAGTGCTAAAGGCCAATAAAAAATCTAAATTCTTCCTCAGGTTGGAAAAACTTCTATTAAAGCATATAAAGTTATGTTTAAGACGCTCCATAATGTTAAAAGTAAATTGCTACATCAAATTTCATAAAAAAGGCAGTTATTATAAATTATGAACATCTCTATGTAAATGCTGCAATGCAGCCAAGCATCCAAATATTACAACCATTTTCCTGTGTGTGAATTTCCCTTGAGCTATAAAACAGGATTCAGATTCGTTGGCATCAATGTCTTCAAGAGGATATTACAGGCACACAACTGTACGCAATGTTACAAGTCAGCACTTAGGCTTCTGTCTGTGACCCTTGTGTTAGCTAGACTGGTTATGGCACAAGTACCACAATTATCTTGGTAACATCTGCTATCAGATGTTGTCGCTACATGATGCTAGGGAGTGAAGCAGTGCGACTATAGAACAACACAAGAAGGGCAATATTCCTTTTGTTCAAACTCAAGGTCAGTGTACCGAAGATCCTATGCCCAGATTGGTAAAGCAGGTGCATTGACTTAACAAATATTCTACTCTGGCCTGTAGTGCCCATAACAACAAGCACCTGCAATCCTGTATACATAATTTTACTTCCTAAAAGCACTTAATAGTTCTGTACAGTACAACAGTCTTTGAAAGAACTTTATAAATTGCATACATTCTGCTTCACAGCGATAGTCCAAAAAAAGTCAGTTGGTCGTGTTTAACTCAGAACAGTAAGAAATTGGCAAGTGCTCACCTTTTTGTTTGAGAAATATTCGTATCGTGTCTTCACTCAAAGTGCCATTGGCTGAAGAAGACAGAAATAAATCAACTTCAATATGCAAAATGAAAGGATGTTAAACTGCATTGCAATGTCTAAGCAACATTATGAACGTCAAGCAAATCAGACATCTTCATTAAACCAGCTAACATGCCATCTAACTGTTTCTGTTTACTCTGATTCTCTGTTTGTTTGTCCATCTGTATGTCTCTATACAGATCTGTGGACATTCTGGTCAGTCAAATAAAACCAACTGGAACAACAGCAGCAATGACACAAAAATGTCAACAGCAAGGAACAATAAATGAAAACAGGAAGAAACCAGAATAACAATCAGTGAGAGCAGCAATCAATATGTCAAACTATATATTACCTAGTAAATAGTCGGCCAAATCGCCTCCATTGCAGTACTAGAAACAAAAAGAACATTTTCAGTCTCAGGTTTCTCTGGCTGGATATCAACTTGGTTACTACAGCCCACTGCAGTTTAAACAGTTAACAATAAGCTGCAGGTGTCCAAGTCACATTAACACAATTTTGTCATGAAAGGGTTAATGTGGTTTCTTGTTTGTGGATCCATGCAATACGCTGACAATGCAAGATATAGAAATGCCTGGATTAGATTAAAACGCTTGGACATGTTGAGTTAGATTGTTCACCATGTTAGCTTTACATTGTATCAATTCTACCAGGGTTTAGGACTCACAGATTGAACAATGCCCTCAGTGTCTACTGTCTAGTCATCATAGGTGTGGTCTTAAAATCGAGAATATCAAATGACTCATTCAACATTCCTATCTGCTGGTCACATGACTGATGCCCAGCACAACAGCTATACCCATACCATCCAACGTATAGTATTTATCACCCACAATGTGAGATTATAACACATCTAGTATAATTTTCAACTTTTCATACTTTACAGTGAAGTATGCTATATAATTACGACATGTGGCAATTGCCATCAATTAAATAGTTGGTGATGACGACGACGACGATGATGGTGGTGATAATGAGGGAGATAAACATTCAATAGCCCAATTGCACAAAAATAGAATTCTGATAGAGTGGAAAATATTATTCTGAGCAATGAACTGAGTGGAGCTTTTCAATAATAGCACACTGCATCTAGCATGTTGTTGACAAAATGATGAGAAACGGTGATAACTGATAATGGTGAAGAACATAAAATTCAATAGCTCAAAATATTCATATCATAGCCAATTACACATCTCAGCAATCTGTTTTTAATTGTGAGAGATTCTGGAATGGCAGCGAACTAGTTCAATTATCCAAGGGTCATAGGTTAAGCACTGCTGAGCAAATCCTGCACATACACTCATGTAGGATAGAGCCTTTAAAAAGTGCTGTGTTATTCAGCTGCCCATTGAAACTTTAAGTATTTAGGAAACAAGCATAGATCAAAGTAGCTAAACTGTTATTTAATTATGCAACAAGCAACGTTGTCAATGTGCTGTCACTAGAACAAGGCATCACCCAGAGGCACACAAACAAACAACATCACAATTAACATCAGGAGCAGTCATAGTACAAAACACTATACTCACCTCCATAACAAGGAACACATGTGTTGATGTTTCCTGAAAAAAGAACAGATTTATCACACGATATATGTATGATCTTGTGATATATGAATAAATCGTCAAAATCAAAGGTCTCAAAAGTTCATTTTGAGATTTGGTGTAGCTTAATGATTAACATTATATATAACATAGTTGTTTGGACAGGGATTACACTAAATTGTTAAGTTACACTATAGTGAATTTACATAGAACACGTCTCAATTTATACCTCTCAACATGCAGTCAACTATAATTTATGAGAGTTTCAAAATGGTAGTGAACCGGCTCAAAGATACAAGGTTTAGGCTCAATACTGCTGACAGATTTATGCATGTACCTAGACATTTAGGGGAAACGTCTTTAGGTATCTGAAGCCTCAAGGTGAAGTGCTGCTAGACTTAGCATTGTCATCTATACACAAATGCTCAAATAACAGGAACAATCACTACCCGACCAATTCTACCATGATTCTTGACTGCATGCAGACAAATGTGCAACTAGCGGACAAGTTGTATGCGATAATTGCCTCTAAAGACTATCATGGTAGATTCGACACTTGAATAAGAACATATACCGTGAAGCAATGGTCTCAAGTGAAAGACTGGGCTTAACTGCTGGGTGAATTAAGGCAGTACAATTCACATGAAATGGGACTTAGCTAGAAAGTGGATACCAAAAGTAGAGACGCAAAGGCCCTCTGTCAGACTGGCCCATTGTTGCTAATCGTTTATTATTTCCCACAAATTATGTCAACAGGGTAAGGAATGCCCTCTAATAGCAAGCTGAAATTGGAAACTTGAGGTGATACAGGAGTGCCAAGTTTCAGCTGACTCCATTTTACATAGGTACATCAATTGCCACAAGAAGCAAAGCATACAGGCAATCAACTAAAACAGGCAGGCAGGCAGGCAATCCAACATGCAGGTTGACAGGAAAGCCAAGAGTTATGATGACCCATGGAGTAGCCAAGTAGACTGGAATTCAAGGAAGTAAGTAGGCACTAGGCAGGCAGTCAGATAGACAGGCAGAGAGGAACATGAACAAACAACCAGCCATCCAGTCAGTACACAGACAGAATAGGTAGGCACAAGGATAGCGGACAAACAAATAGAAAATGAGAAAGACAGACTGCAATCATGCAAGATGAATGAACTCCTGGCACGCACATCCCATCTGATCAATCTAGGTCTGATGTTTCAGCAGAGGAAGACACTGGCAGTCTGGCACCAATCAATCAAGTCTGGATACTTAATTACTATAGACCAAAAAATATACCATGTCCTCCCACCCCACAAGGCAGAACCGAAAAAGCTTTCTCTGCAGTAACATATTAAAAAGAGGTCACATGCTAAAGCTCACGCATGAACAAACACATGCACAGTTGCTCCAACCCGTAAACCTGGCAGGCTGACATCATAGTAATTATTGTTTCCTCCGTATGGCTCCAAATTCTTACATCTGGTGTAAGCCATGCCAGCATATAATCATGTCCATACAGCAGTATACGCAGGACAAAACTTATGTAGCCCATGTGATAATATTCCCAATGCATCTTACACATATGGTAGGACATATGGAGCCCACATAGCAGTGTCATATGGGCTAAACGTGTCCTGTACATGCACTGCTGTTTTGACATGCACATATTACCAGTTTCCCCTTATTTTTACATCCATAGGCAAATTCATAAGGGACCACAAATTTAATGGAGCAATAACCTGACTATTTGACCTCTGGGTTGACAGGCCAACATGCTTTCACTGGCTTATCATGCGTGTCAACATGAAATTCAAATTCACTAGCCCTCGATAAATAAATATGGATATTATACATGTCATAATGTCTGACAAGTAAACTAACAAATTTTTCCAGCTTCTTTAAAACAAATTAGAAACAACGTTACCTTGCATTCAAGCAGAGCGACGACATTTGGATGATGACAGTCGGACTTAAATTCCTATCAGCACAACAAACAACTACATGATATACTTACAAAGCAATTTGAAAACACTTACGTTATGAGACAACACAAATACTTTCATTATCTTGTGCATGGGAGTCAGTCTGTGTGGCTTTAATCTAAGAGGATAATAGCAAACAAGGGTGGGTCAGGGTCTGTCATAAAAGATAAGTGGTAATACAACCAATCCTCTAAAGTATCTACCCATCCATGCCACATCATTTAAGTTATAATTGTAAAGTCGGTCTGAATATCATCCTATGTGTGAAACAACGTACCAACTGGGACTTGCTTATAACACTGCCATTGGGAGCCATGTCAATACTGATAATTAAGCAAGTAAAAGTATGCAACTGTGCTTTAATGAGCCATTATTGCAAAGTCAAAAGGAGATAAATGTGGCAGCAATGTAAAAATATTGTGATAGATATTGTGAACAATGTTCATCATAATCATATTATGTCAAAGTTAAATGAAAACTATGATCTGTGTCTTCAACTATTTTATATCTTAGCATCCACATTAAATGAATGCATTTCATACAGTTGTGTAACTATATTGGTCAGATCAAATCAGGCACAGTGACATGACTTCACAGCAATGCAATAAAAACAGATTTCTACAAACATGTGTACATGTGAATATGTATGGTGGCATATTTGCATGAATTTATGCAAGCATATATGATTATATGTATTTATACCATGTATACAATGATTGCACCTGGACACTTAATTGCTCTGAGTAATTTAAGTATCTCATAACAGTGCTGAAAGCCTACACAAGCCACGACTGTTCAAATCAAAGGGCATCATGAACAAAGCGTTTACCCTTATGCAAATAATGCACAGTGAAACATGTAAGATAATTAGCAAAGAATGCAAACAAAGTCAGTGACAGTCAGGCACACAAACTGGCACCTGGTGAGAAGATGCAATGTCAGCAGGTACAGCACCTTTGTCATTGGCCAAATTGCCCTCACAAGGCATTACAGAGCGTTACTTTGACTACCAATCTCAATGATTGCAAGATCCAATTGTCAAAATGCACAAAAAGCAATTTTAAAAAACCATAGACAAGACAGGCTCCACCGTAGTTTCGGCAAACACATGTGCAGGCAAGTTTGTATGCATGTGTATGACCACAATGTATGCATACAGGGATTATGGGCCTGATTATACAGGGTGGGCCAAAAAATGACCCCAATACGTTTTTTGCCAATATTTCCGTCAAAAGTGGGAATGTTTAAATAAAATTTTATATTTATTTATTTATTTCATTTATTCACACATTTCTATACCGCCCCTTCAAGTCGCCTACTACTCAGAAGTGGTCCCGACTACAGCCCGAAGGTGTGTCGGAGTCTACACGCCGAAGCGCCACGAGCAATACTGAAAGGCAATTCATATTTATGTACTACTGCCAAATTTCACCAAATATTTCACACACAACAAAAGTTATTCAACTTTTAGTGACATCAACCACAGTGACTGTTCAATGATGGCTAAAATAATGTTTAACAGTTTTTTGCTATTTTATCTGCTAAAAGAAGAAATACTTTACTAACAATTTACAGGCCTAACGGTAATTCATATTTACATGAAATCACCAAGTTTTATCAAATACTTAAAATGCATCAAAGGTTACAGCATTTACAGTGTGTCCACCCACTGCATTCTGATGTTTCAATAAATTTTAAAAGAAAAAGTAATGTAACTTTATTGCACTTGCAATATTTTTATGAAATTTGGTCGTTAGATGAAAATATGAATTACACTTAAGCCTGTCAAAATCTATTAAAAGATTTTTACTTTTGGTGGAAATATTAGCAAAATACTGTTAAACATTCTTGAATCATCAAAAAATAGTGGGTGACGTCACTAGAAGTTGAATTTACATTTGTTCCGTTTAAAATAGTTTAGTGAGATTTGGCAGTAATACGTAAATATGAATTGCTTTTCAGTCTGTAAATTTTTTTTTTTAAATCCACTTTTGAAGAAACTATTGGCAAAAAACGCAGGGGGGACCCTGGGGGTCATCTTTCTTAGCCCAGCATGTACATACTGCACGGTTCAGAAACCATGCAGAGGCACTCTGAAGCATGGCAGCCTCATAGACCAAGTAGAACAAAGAAAGATACCAAAACATTCGATTGAAATAGACACATTAGGCGACACAGTGGCCACTACGGCTAAAGCAGGTTGTGGCTTAACAAAGAAAGACTGATCAATGTTACTACAAACCTGCAGAATTTTAATCTCCTTGCTCAAAAGACTCTGCGACTTTGTCAGGTTCTTTTTAGTGATGCATTTTATGGCAACCAGTCGGTCCGTTTGCTGGAAAAGAAGTTAAACTAAAACCACTGTAATCTCCACAAAATATTTTAACCAGGCATTTGTAGCAAAAGGAAAATGAAGTGGTTATCTTAAAAGATATTGATGGAATTGCTATAAGATGGTAATCGCAAACCTAAACTTCTGAAGCACCGCTCGAAAGAAGAACGCAGGCAAGAGCTTATACACGAGCGCTGACATTAAAGGCATTGCTATTAAGGCAGAGATGCAAAACTTAAGGTTATCGTATATGTATTGCCCACTTCACTCAAATGATGACACACGAAAAATGACTCTTGGTCAGAAAATTTTGCTTCTGCCGAAAAGTTAATGATAATAATAGATCTTCAAGGCTTTCAGTCTGAAGACTTACCTCTCTATAGCGTCCCTTAAACACAACGGCAAAGGCCCCATGGCCAATCAACTCCTTCTTGCTGTACTCAAAATTTCCTACGATTTCCATGATCTGCCTTTCGTCGTCTTCGTATTGCTATCACAGTTTGTAATTTAATACGGAATTTCACCGTTTTTTTAGAACAAAACTCTAAAGCTTTGTGGAGTCATAACAAAAACAACTCCGCGTACCGACCATTCGAGTCAATGATTTTTCCATTATTCTATGTCGTCGCAGAAATGCATTTGGAATTCAGAATTTAATTAGAGCTTAGTAGTAACTTTAATCGCCATTTTAACATTCAGATTATAAGCGAATTTAAGTCGCATTTTTTCACAGCAGAGATTTCTCCTTGTTAACTCAGCCTTCGCTTTCACCAAACCGCATCACGATGTTTACAAAATGCAGTCGACATCCGCAGAAAGTAGTTCGCGAGCTTTCTTATTCCAGGAGCACTTTAACTATTCATAACTGTTTATATTCACTATTTTCAGCAATATCAATGTAAAAATATTTTAAACAACTATAAATAAAAAAATGGAAAAATTAAATGAAATGGCAACAAGCTGTGTATTAAAATATGTGACAACAGCTGATATCTGCAAAGGTCCCAGGCCAAAACAAAAGACATTTATTTCAGCTAGAGTGGTCCATTGAGTGACCGAGATGCATGTAGACTAAACTTATCACAAAGTTGAACAAGGTCGATGCCCCGCAATAGCCTTGAATTATGAATGACTGCTGTTCAAGTAAAACGTAAAGTAGGCCTGTTTTAATCGCATGATTAGGCCTATAGTCCTAAATCTTGCAAGGCGATCGAGTCACTCGCACGATCGAATCACTCACTCGATCACTCACTTTGCGAGTTAGGTGTAATCTGGGACTATTATTACGGATAATAATAGCCCCAGGTGTAATCGTAAACTCGACACTTCTAAAGCGCTCTGTAAAACTAAGCGGTTAGTAAGCGCTGGTCACCAGCTAATTCACGAGCGCTGTGTAAAGTCAAGAGAGTAGCCTAGTCAATGAGAAAAATCCGTGGTGGTCCGAGGTCGAGTTCCAGAAGATCAAGGCAGGGGGCAGCGCAGCTGTTAAAGCGGGTGTCGTTAAGGACGAGCTCGGTTAGGAGAGTGAGAGTCAGAGGAATCAGAGTATTACAGCTTGAAGAGGTGAAGCTTCAGTTTAGAATGAAAAGCCTTAAGGGGTGACAGATAGGGGAGACTGAATCAAGAGAAGTTGGGTGCTTGAAAGGGATGAGAGAGGATCAGAGAATTTGCGGAGTTCAGGAGGAAGGCCATTCCAGAGACGAGTACGTGCAGCATGCATGGGCAATGGCTCGGTTGCAGAATTTGAGATTGCTAGTCACAGGTGGGCGAGAGAAGGTGAGACCAAATGAAGATCGAGTGGAGCTAACTGGATGGATGGTGAAGAGGTCACGAAGATATTTTGGGTTGGGAATATTGTAAAGAGTTGTAATTAGCGAGAGGACTTTGAAGTGGATTCATTCAGAGATTTTAAGCTAATGAAGTGATTTGAGGATGGGGTGACAGGCCTATGATGACGTTTTGGTGTTCTGGTGACGGCACAGGCAAGTGAGTTTTGTATTAGCTGCAAGCGATTAAATTGGGAAAAATCAAGGTTGAGGAAGAGGGAGTTGCAGTAATCAAGCTTTGAGTGGACAATGGCCGGGTCTAATGCGGCGAAGGTCGCGGAAGTGCATGAAGCAGGAACGGCAGGCCTACGTACAGGTTAGAGATGTGGTTTGCAAAGGAAAGATATAAATTTATGCGAGTCGAAATTAAGTGACACCAAGGTTGCGGACAGAGGAATCAGAAGTGAAGGGTAAGAAAATGTAGAAGAGTTTGTGAACAGGTGTATGGAATAATGGAAGGATCAGGTCATCAGGACTATTCTTGATTTGTTCAGGGAGGCCAATAATGATGAATTCAGTTTTAGAGGGGCTTAAAGTAGAGGAGGTTGGCTTTACGGAGTGACTCAAATAGATTCTTTAGACTAGAGAATCTGCAGCCTGGTGGTCCGTGGTAGTTTAAATTCAAAACGTATATTATAGGCTAAACTTTGTCAATTTCAAAGGCTACATAAAACTTATGCTAATTTCAGAGGCGTAGCTATAGGGGCAGAGAGGCTCCCTGGCGCTAACTGGGGGACGCCAAAATGATCCCAACCCTATAAATGTTGGATTTTGGGAAGTAATGACTAAAAAATGGTCATCAACTTCTTGGAGAGTTGAGGGCCCACATTTCATAGTTTGCCCTGGGCGCAAAAACACCATATATATTATATACCCCTCTGGTCAGGGTAACTTATTACAGGAGAAAGTTCTTATCCTCTCTCATCCCTCTCAATTAAGCACCCAACTTCTCTTGATTCAGTCTCCCCTATCTGTCACCCCTAAGGCTTTCCATTCTAAACTGAAGCTTCACC
>JAQFXW010003365.1:0-11979 GCA_034693945.1 Dendrobaena attemsi
ACCAGAAGATCAAAACGGCCTAGAGAACGGAGTGGGCGATCAGAGGTAGCCGAAGTAGGACGCTGAATCAGTTCACATTAGGCCTAGTATAGTCGTTGACTTGTCTTTGCGATATAATGATGTAGTCGTTGTTTCATGTATAATGTGTAGATTTTTTTTATGATTACTCGTTTTATTTCAACTGCTATTTAAGATACTCGATTTGTAAGGGCGATTGGCATTTTCTAGACACCTTCGAATCATTTCTAGCAGATTGTAATTAAACGCAACTTTTAATGTTAATTATTGACTGAACCTGTCCAACAAAGGCTTGTGACTAAATTATATTATATCTAGACTTGTAAATGTGTCTTAAAGGTATCTATAATATACTATACTATACTCTACTATTCATAGATTTATTAAGCGCCTGTTTCAGTACAACATATCATAGGCGCTTCTAGTGCCCCGTGACGAAAGAATTTTTTAAGACAGCAGGCAGCAGCAATAGCATTGCCAGTTAAGCTAGCGTAACGAGTCACTGAAGGAAGGTCATTCCACAGCATAACACCAACATATGCATAGACGCAATGCCTGGAAGTAGCATTAGTAGAGCGATGACAGTTGCTCGGTTGATACAACGACCTGCTGCAACAACAACAATGGTCGTTGACGTCAGTAATAATAATAGTTTTCTGACACTGTGATGTAATGATAAACTCAAAGCCTCTGAATCACCACTCAACAACTAAAGCCACATCAGAAGCCTTTATGACCAGATAAAGCTGGGATGACCGAAACTCAAAAGGAGGACGCATGGCACCAGTTTATTAGATTCTTGATGGAGTAAGCTTATTTGAGAGACGAGAGGTGTTCATAATCCGGTTTCTAGGAGTGATAGTAGCTGTTAAGGTGTGCCTGTTTTACAACAGATATTATTGATGATACCCTCCTTCTTCCTTTCCCCTTGGGACTGGCACAACCCGATTGAAAGGCAAATGAAAATTCTGAGAAAAAGACTGTCCACGGTGATTGAATTTAACGCCATCAATAGGCGTACTGTATTAGTAGCCAAATCGAAAACCCTCTGTAATTACAATCATAATAATTACTAACTTTCCGAGGCGTTCTTCGGTGTAATCACTCCGACACACCTCCGGACTGCAGTCGGGACCGACTCTGAAAAGTAGTGGACTGGAAAAGGCGATATAAAAACATATCAATAAATATACTGCTAAACTTGTAGTCAGATCGCTCTCTTGTTAGCAAACATCAGATCACATTTCACCAAACAATCCAGAATTTGTCTGATCTTATGTTTATTATTATTACTAAGAACTTCTGTTGTAATTATGCTGCTAACCCGAACGATCCCGACATTGGACAAATAATTTCTATACCGGTTGATTAAACTGTTTAATAGGTGTCGGAACACAATTTTACTTTCGCCAGAGTTGATACCGCATTCTGATCTTGTTGCTACCAGAAATATGACGTCGCCCTCCGTCGTTTGTCAGTCTCGGGACGGGCATGACATAGCACAGTGTCTACAATAAGACTATTAGCGTAGTTGAATTAGTGTGTTTTGTATGCAGTAACATATTATAAATTGATCGATGGCCTTAACAACACATTCAGACAATTGAACGAAGGTGAAGATGCTTCGTTTATAATAGTCCTCGAGGTAGAAATAATTTCTGTCTTCAACAGTCTTAACAGCGTTATTGATTGGTTAATTGGGTTAAATTACAGTCTGGCTAAACGAAGATGAGCATAATTTCCGCAGCTTCTTTAGAGACTTCAAAATCACGAGTATCAGAATTACAGTATCCATCAATCGGCAGTAAGATACCTTCGTAACGCATCTTACTAAAACAATATAAATTCGCCGTTTTCATTCAGTTACCAATATAATTATTCATTGACTCGTAATAATTAATATGTTTCCATCATCTTGTTGTGTAATGGCCGTGTGTCATGAATCCCTGCTCTCTTAAACAGACTTAGAACTTGCACTATAATAGAGTAGGCCTAAGGAGAGATCAGGGCGAACAACAGTAAATTTTATGTCTTAAAAAATCTTGAATGAAACATTAATGTACATGTAGTTGCATAAGCTGGTTGGCATTTGTTATCATTAAATTCAATCAAAGCCTAATGGCTGAAGTAGGTTTGGTTGGTTGTTGTTAAGACCAAGTATGGGAAACGGAGCAGGGATGGTGTTTTTAGGTTGTTGGGAAAATGCAACTGCAGGAGGATATGAAAGAATTTGTGCCCAACTTTGTCATGGCTTTGCTCTTTCGCAAACATAGTAAGAGCGGTGAAGTAGTGAACACGTTAATCTCTTTCGATTTTATATGCGCGCAGTAAAACACAGCAAGACATTCCAGGATCGATTGTCACATTATATGGCGTCTGACACTTTGCATGCAATTTATGGAGCATGGACTATGAGAAATGCAGACATCAAAAGACTGCTAGCCCTTATGAAGTGCAATATCCCGTTTACACAAATAACAACCGGAACGCTAGTCCCGGCCCGCTGGTCCCGGCAACTGAAGACTAGGGTGTCTGAGGGAGCGTCGTAAGCTCCCCTAGTGGGGGCTGAGGAGAAGTCCCAGCCGACAACGAATTTTAGAGAAAAGTTGCTGCTAAATGGAGCCCGTTCTACCAACTTTAGTTCACTATTCTAGCTATTAGAAGCACTGGATGCTTAAACAATCTTATTGTGTTATGATCGAATAATCTCTTTCTCAACCTCTAATTTTGTTGGCCAATAAGAAATTCGTAGTTTCGCTCGGATTCTGTTTATTTTAGATAAACATGGAATCAGAATCAATGAGCTTGGACGTAGACCAACTGTAGGCCATACTGATTGATTTACTGATGTGATGTAATGTATCTCCGTAACAATATTAGTTTAAACTTTAATGTAAGAAATCACTCTGGTTTTTAAAGGGAAATTTACACCTGCACAATCCTAGAACCTAACGTATAGGCCTCTATGGGGTCGTAAGCTCTCAGCGGAGTGTTAGTCGGAGCCCCAGAAGCCAACAAGATTTTGATAATTTTATGCCAAATAGTGTTCATTGTCTATCGGGAACCGGCCAGTAGAAATATTTACATTTCATTGACTTAAATGACAGGTGATCAGCGTATTTTTACCAGTATAATTATTAAAATTATATTGAAAAAGAGGTGTTCAGCGTATATTGACCAGTAAAAGAATTTAATTTAATTTAATTTAATTTAATTGAAATAGAAAAAGAGGTGTTCATCGCGTTATGGTCAGTAGAATAATTTCATTTTAATTGAATAAGAAAGAAGGGTTCAGCGTATTTTGGCCAGTGAAAAAACTGCATCTCATTGACTTAGGAAAAAGGTGTTCAGCGTGTTATGGCCTGTAGATATAGTTACATTTTATTTACTTAGAAAAACAAATTAACAATTTCCGTTTGGTAGACATTTGTGATTTTAATCGCTTAAAAGTCGAGTCCAGTAGAAAAATTACATTTAACTGAAATTGAAGGAGAGGTATCGAGCATGTAACGGTCGGTAATAGTATTTATATTTCAAAATAACTAAGAGAAAATAGGTGTTCAGCTATATAGCGAAGCGGCCAGTAGAAACATTTTAGTGATACTGATGGTTTAACAACAGCTTATGAAATCAATAAATGGTTATGCGAATTTCACCTTTTGGGAATGTTTCTTGAAAGCACTTTGTATGACATCAAATGCCTTTGCCGTCGAGACAATAATTTGCTCGGGTTTATTACAACCATATTTAAACCTCTCATGACGTTGAATGCATATAAAATTTCCTTGACTAAATTAAGAAAGGTCCTTTACCATGCAATTCTACATACATTGCGACTTAAATAAATGTGTGCAACTGTTAAAGCTATTTTGTGCAACTGAGAAATACTTTTAAAGAAAAAATGTACTTCATTTGGCATCGAATTATCAACATTTACAAGCGTCTGGGCTTGGCCCCAGACCCCGCTGGGAGATTATGACGCACCCTAGGAGCTCCCAATTGTTAAGGATAAGGATTGCGCATTTTTACAAATTGTTTATAAAAGCCTGGTACCTGTATTTTTACGTCTACACCGTTGTGCCGCATCACCTAATTTCATTTGGAAGCAAGAAACCCGTTAGCGCCATAGGAAGTCGTCCCAAATCATAATGAGACAGAGGGTACCTACATGTGTATAATGGACATTGCATGACTATAATATAGGCTTGGGGCTATGCTCAAAATAAGCAGAGAGAAAATTATTCGAAATAACGAATGGACGCTTTATACGTTACATGGAACGATTATTTTCTAAAGAACAACCGGAGCGGCGTTCCGGTCGTCAAAATAACAAACGGTGTTCCGGTCACAATCCGGTGCGTTCCGGTCCCATCTGTTCCCTGCTGTTGATTGAGAGATGACAATACGACGTCACGCCAACATAATATGTTAGATCCAAGCCACTGCCTATACTGATATCGAACAAGTCTCTGAGCCACATTATTTTGCTCGACGTTTTAAAAATTATATCAATGTTATTGCACTTTAATGCTTAAGATATCACTAGGCAGTTTATTAAAAAAAATTAAACTGTAGGGGATTAAGAACCTGAAATGTCTTTCAAAATATACGCTAAAGCAATTTATCATGATTGCAATGACCCTTCTTGTCATAAACCAGTTGATTTTAAGTGGCCCTCCAAAAAAGTGTCTAAACTATAGCAATTCGTGTGAAATGGTGCAAAACAGCTTCTGGCATAGACCTAACTGTACGCCGTTTGTTTGAGAAGAAGAAAACGAAAATGAGAGAATTTAGAATTCAATAATAATGCCGAGGTCAACGTTGAGAGTCGCTATGTATGAGATAACTAATATCCGAACTAATTACATGTATACTGACTCCGAAGCTTATATACTGTATGCCGAAGGCTTATTAAACGTTACATACTACTTCAGCATTCTTCAAATTGAAAGTAACTCACCGCAATGCCAGGCAAGTAAGGAAAAGGGCGAGGGCAACCGTTTAGGTCGTTCCCGTTTGCGGGTATGGTCACATTCTGAAACGGTCATCAGCCATTAACACACCTCTCAAACGCTTTGATCCAACGTTATATGTATGAAACACGAATTAATTAATTTATTCTTTTCTACAACTTTTAGACTCGAATATACAGATGAGATGGGTAGGAGTTATAACTTAATAAGTAAGAGGCCTTATTTAGTATCGTGGAACGATAATAATAATAGTTAAATTATTTATTACTTATCGCTTCTGAAACTATTAGTAATAATAATAATGCTGTCGCCTTCCAGGATACCTTGTCAAAGCTGCCTGACGTAATAGGACGATACTCGTTCTAATACTTTTGTAAATAATAACATTAATTAATGAATTACATATTATAGGTTTTTAATTAGTAATAATGATACAATGTATTAAACGGAATAATTATGATAATGGTAAATTATTATAGGCAATAGGTTATTAAAGAGGATTTATATAGCGCCTCTTCAAGGCAGTCTACTCAGAAGCGATCCCGGCCCAACCTTGACTGAATAAGAAAGTTTTAAGATGATGGAAACACATTGTGTGATAGCCTCTTGGAACCAAGCGGAGTACGACAGGCAGGCTGTTCCAAGTCACAGGGTCAACAACCGAGAGAGACCTCTGCTGCTTAGTAGCAATCCTAGAGTGGGGAACTGGAAGTTCAGCTTATTTTGCAGAACGGATGGTCGATCGACGCAGTACCCAAAAGGTAGGGCGACAGAATTCCTGCAAATTGATAGGAG
The DNA here is from genome assembly GCA_034693945.1 of Dendrobaena attemsi. Lineage (NCBI taxonomy): Eukaryota > Metazoa > Annelida > Clitellata > Crassiclitellata > Lumbricidae > Dendrobaena > Dendrobaena attemsi. Next base: position 5,787 of record JAQFXW010003365.1, read on the forward strand.
CTACATGTAGACCCTCAAAGCAGCGCCAGACCAACGCAGAGACCCTATATGTAGTACAGGGTCTCGTAGCAGTAGGTCTAGTCTAGTTCCGTAACACTGAATTACATCCAAGCTCCTTTAGCAGACTATTTTAGAATAACAAGTTAACGTGTCTATTTGAGATTTATGAAGTTAGATGTTCAATAACTAATTGGCGATAGAAGTCGCCCTCTTTGAGCGCTGTATCATTTAAACAGCGGTGTCTTTGCTAGAAAAAAGTGATGATCATTTTTATGGCATTTCTGTTGAGTTTCTGTGTGCTGCAGTAATTTAGACACCTTGGTTTCAGTTGCTTCAAATGCTATGTAGTTGTCACTGGATAGTTGGATCTGGATCTATCTCTTATCACCTGGAATACGGATGTTGCAGAACAGATTATCCGGAAGATGTTTCATCAAACAAGAATTTATTTGTTTACTGATTACTAACCGCTTGTGAAAATATTGGTAATTGATAAAATGTATTAAAGGGAATAATTATGATAATGGTAATTAGTTTGCTATCCATGCAGATTGAATGATTATGATGATATAATGTTAATTGTAAATTTTTATTGTCGGCAACGGCCTGTGAGTCATACGACAACGGTAAACTTCTGATGAATAATAATTTATCAGACCTATTTATCACATGGCTAACGTCATCTTGGTAATAATAGATAGTTGCTTATGGAAGTTGTGGTGAGATGACTGATATCCCACTCCCTCCACTCTTAACCTGGCTTCGGACTCGGACTGACCGAGTATTTGTGTGTTTCCTTTGCTGTGTAACTAAACAGTAGGAGCGGAGTAACCCCAGGTTTCGATTAGGAAGGGAGACGCCATACACCATATATAATTATGTATGGCAAATGCAGAGTCGTTCAACGTTAATTCTTATAGGCAACAGTTTATTAAACACCGAACATTACTATGCAAGCAAAACGCCGCAAATAATTGTAATGTATTTATCGTATTTTTGAATTTCACAGCATTTGCCCTTCAGAAGCACTTCCAGTGCGAAGACCCCGAGAGAAGAGATAGGTTTGAGACGAGAGAAGATGTAGAAACACTTGCAGTGAGAAAGGTAGAGCGAAGACTAGGAGGAAGTGAATTCCACACGAGGGACCTGCGCTAGCAAAGGATGAAGTCTGGGCCAACACTATGCATTTCATCAAAATAAAGCGCCAATTGTTGTAATAAACCCAAGCAAAAAATTAGATATTAGATCGGGATATTAAAAATATCTCCAACGGTAAAGGTCATTCAAGTTTTAGTACACTTTCCTGTTTTGTATGGTAGAATCATCAATTTAATGCAATTACAGCTACGAAGTTACTATCGTGGCATTTCGTAGCCTACGACTGGTCATTACGTTGAGAAACTATTATCCAGAATTATGTAGGTCGGAGGTCAGTGATGATATTTGTTTTCAATTGTTTACGCATTTCTATACCGACTCTTGAAGTCTCCTACTACTCAGAAACGCTTACAACTACAGCCCGCCAGAAGCGTGTCGGAGTTTTCACGCGTAAGCTCCTCCAGCAATAATGTAGGTGAATGACTTGTTCAATATCCTTACGCAGTGGCTCGGGTCTGAAACGAACCCTTGACTATACTGCTCCAAAAATGCCACATGTGCACTGTGCAGTATATCCTGACGCTGTAAGAGCCACCTCCTTAGACGGCATTTGCATATTCAAGTAAAGGGTGTCTTTAGATTGCCTCTATTTAGGCCCTTGTACCAAGTTGCGATTTTGCCAACTTGTTTTCAATAAACGAATTTGAATTGAATTGCATTTAAGCAGTTTTATTAGGCATATATTCTATTAGCAATATTATTATTATTATTGAATCCTCTGACTTCCTAAACATGCCACTGCAAATTTGACGCAATGATTTTATATGTAGCCTCATTTAAAACCGTGTAAAAGGTATTTAATTAAGCGTCTACAGAACCTTCCCTGTTGAGGCCCTGGAGGCTGAAATGGTTACATGGGAGCACCTAAAGAAGTGTAAACTGATTCTACGCTTAATAAGACGAAAACTGAATAAGGTTAACAAGTATAATGTAATACGAGTAAATGAGAATTTATAGTAGGCTACACATGAAAGAATAATAAAATGACAAACGAACGATACAGGGAACTCCTACCACTCTCGTTGAAGACGGCCGAGACATTCAACGGCAGCGAAGAACTGAGAATTGACTTTCTAGTACGCCAAACCAGTGGTTGAAACGTCGTCAACGCCAAAAGCTCATACAACTAAACTAGATCATCGTAAGAACGCAAACCAACCACCATTTGATCACAGACTCAACGGCCTTATACAAACCAGTGAACCGGCTACACAGTTGAGCACTAAAGATAGAATTTTTAACTTTGTACGCTGGGCTACAGGGAGCCAGTGCAGAGTATCTCTAAAAAATAGGAGACGCTTCAAAATCTTGGAACACCATGACAAGAAGAGTAACCGAGTCCTTTACAGACTGAAACTTAGATAGGCCAGCTTCTTAATAGACACGTTTAAATTAAATATATTGTACGCTATGTATATGTGTGTGTTTCATCAGTTTAACGACAGCTTATGACAACATTGGCTATTGCCGTCGGTGAGAAAAATTCGCTCGGGTTTATTACAACCATGAGGCTAATCATGTATATACGTAATCATTTCTCGTTTTATGCTTCTAACGCTTCAAAAATTGAACATATAAAAAAATTATCTTAACTTATTATATAAATGCAAATATTTTAAAGGTGTCTTATCGAGTGTTTAAACAACCACAAGTTGTAACGGATTATCTGCAGATTTAACTCATCCTCTTTCTTGAGCGTAACAACTATTGATGTGTATTTGATAATTATTAATTAATCTGATCAGCCAATAGGAACGAATTAGTCAGAAGATACAATTAGTCGTTTGAAGTGTGACGAAGTAGCAAAGTAATAAGATGGAGAGCTGGCAGCAAGTGTCTGCTTCACTTAAGTATCATTTTAGACGAAAGACATGGACTCAACACCCATCTAGCTACACCGGAGGCCAGTCTCACCTCACCTTCGCTAGAGGCGCCACTCTACTATTCGCGCCAAGTTCCCTGAACCGTGGCGACAAGTACGACAAGTACGCCACTCCCCCGGGGCACAGTCGTTGTTGGAACCCCTGTTCCTAACATACCCCCCCACTTCCAAGAAAAATTTCAGTTATACTGAAATTTTTATAACGTATGGACCCTCTAAAACATCAGCAACCTCAAAAGATATGACCTCAACATTCATACTAGCTGCACTGCACAATAGACCTACCAAATCCTTACAAGTTACTCCTACAGTCATCATATATGCCGAAATGAACCACTGTGAGCAATCATAAATGCAAACTCCACAAACTACACCGCAAATCAAAAATCAATGGTCAAACTACGCAGTATTGCACAAGTAAAGAAGACTTCGCACTAAGAGTATTAGACTACATCAATGCTCAACGGCATACAGATACAAATGCACAACGGCATAACTAGACAAATGCACGACGGCATAAAAATCTCAAAAACCACTTGCATTTACATTCCTCACAACTACTTCAAAGCTACATCTACAACTCATGCAAACGAGCATCTCCGCAAACTGTGGAAGTTCTTCGCAGTCCAACCATACGATCCAAGAAAAGAGTTCGATCCACGAAAAGAGTTCGATCCACGAAAATATTCGCTCCGAAAACAGTTCAAGTTATCCGCCAACAACCAATTACTGTGTCCAAAAACTCTGCAATAAAACAATCCACCTTGTTTTTAATTATTAAATCGTTTTCTGTAAAAACTATCATTCCTTGCCAGATACAAAATTTTCTACAAAACACATGACAAACTGACTGTCCTTGATGACCAATTGAAACATCTTTACATAGACTTGCATTATCTTTAACAAATTCTTTATCAAGAATAAACCTACTTCAAATAATTTCACATCCACATCGATCAACAACGCTGTTTGCTAATATAACCTAACTGTTCCTTCTATATCAACTAATGTCAACATCCCGATCACAATAACCCTTAACGCCTCCATCGCACGCCTCCAATGACACGATCACGATACGTCGCAAAGATACGTTGCCTATGATAAACAATGCCTCTCTACCACGCCTCTCAATACGCTAATGAATACGTTTTCTGAATACGTTAATAGTCACACCTATTCTTGCTTGTTCACGCAAACTCCGTAAACCTTCTAATCACAATCGCTACTTTATAAACAATAGACGACACAAACTACATCAAATCATACCAAATTTACACCAAACAGTCCTCATACTGCTTAAACATATTCTATCGAAAATCAACTATTGTTCAAGTCATACACAATAAAACGACTTCAATGCAGCTTCTTAGACTTCTTTTGTTTGAAGTGTCTGCCTGTCCAAGCAAAACCTTTAAAAAAAATAGCTGCATCACTACCAATTACTCGTTCATTCACGACAAAGCCCTAATGCGCCACGAATAGAATGTACATTTTGACGACCACTTATCTTTGGTTCTGGTGCTTCTGGTGGACTTTTCTGCTGCGCGGTCTCCGACTGCATCGAAGCCAGTAGACGTCTCGGCTCGCACATTCCCGAAGGTAGTAAGTTCGGCAATCTCCGCGTCTGCTTCTCTCCGTCGACCGGTTCTCGTAGACTTCGTCTGGCGTCGTCTGCGTCTTCTTGTACGTGTCTCGACCGACCGTGCGTGGGAATATCGACGTCTTCGGAACCCACGTGTATGTGCAAACGAACTCCCTGCACTGCTGCGTCTGCATGACAAGACTCACGTTCGTCGTCACTTCCTCGTCGACACGCAACGAACCGTAACGCTCCTCGACAGACACCGACTCGTTGAAACCGAAACTGTTCTCTCTGGGAAACTCCTCGCACGACTTCGACTGCAGAATTTTCACGTCTAATTGGACCATCCCTGACTTCGTCCATTTCGTTTTCCGTTGACGTTGAATTATTCACGGTTCGCCGTGACCCTCCAACCAAATGTTGATTAAGCAGAACGACTTCTTCGCACTCCAAATGTTGTTTGAGAAAACGACTTCATAAATCGACGCCCGACGTGCCCTGCCTGGTCGACACCAGACAGACTCAAACAGACATCGCTTGTCTGCCGAACACGTCGCGGCATCAGAGCTCCTCGCACGAACGGATATCTTCGTTGTCACCGCGCGTCCACGACAGCGACCTCCAACGACCAAACTTCCAGTAGACCCTGCCCTGCAAGTAAACACTAACGCACTGGTATCAGTATCAATGCAAATGAAATCCAATGAACTGTGATGTAACCTTGACTGGCGCCACGCTACAACACTATCTTCAAGAAAGGAAATACAACTGTCAACTAGTATGTAACCTATTTCAAATGCATTACAAGTTTCAAAGTCCTTCTGAAAATACACAAAGTCAAATTCATTTGTCCGCCAAAACTTCTTTCTGCAAAAATTGTCAAATTCCCTACGACCATTCATCATGTCATTCGACCCAAACATTGCCAAGCATGTGTACTCTCTCAAACAATCATGCATTACATGTGACTCATGACCAAGCACATCCTCTGTAATAGTCCTGGCTTGCATATGGCTAAGTTGTGTGTTCAATGTGCAACCACTATGCACCCACATCCACAACAACAGAAAAATGAAAAACCAAAATTTCACCTTATTTGTCCTTTGTAAGGACTTGGCCCTTCTCTTTCGACCTAGGCCAGAAATTTCATTCTCTTCACAGAACCACGTGTGCACATATCCATCCAAACACTTCAGCACACTTGCACAGATTTGAGAAATCAATAAGAAGCAAACAGCCAAACTGTTCATTCGCACTGGATCAATTCTTCTTAATAGGCTATTATCATATGAAGTAATTTGTTCAAGCCTCCCATCCTCAACTGCACTGCATTCCTTCTGCGCCAATTCATCACTGACACCAACAAATTTGTTACGACCCATTGACTTGTCAGTTATCACTGGGCTAAGAGCATTGGCATTTGTTGTATCAAAGACAACCAATTGTCTTTCGACAGAACACAACCAGTCTGAACAATGTCTACTTGAGACGCAGACCTCTCATTCTCAATTGCAACAGTATGTGCCCCACCGCAGACAATCATACGAACAGGCACTATGGCACTGTCATGC
>JAQFXW010003366.1:0-11978 GCA_034693945.1 Dendrobaena attemsi
AGAGAGACACAGAGAGAGACACACATAGAGAGACACAGAGACAGACAGAGACAGACAGAGACAGACAGAGACAGACAGAGAGCGTGCAGCGGTCATTTCTCAGTTTCTGCACATACTTGGATTAAGATTGTTCTGTCTATTATATGATATGCAGTAATTGCAGCTCATCTGCGATCGACCCTATAAATATTATTGCTGCTTCGCATCTCTGTAGGTTACCATGACAATTACACAAAATACGATAGTCATATAATCATTCATCCTTTCGACAGGTGGCGCTCCTAGTAGCACGAACGGAGCGGAATCTTCCCCACAACAGCACATTTCTATCAGCTAAGTAAGTTTTGCCAAGCAACCTATAGCCTAGTATGGTTTAAAAGGCTGTCTATACCTTTTGAGGTTACGGGACACGATCTTGGATCCTATGGTGCTCTTCGTATGCTTGTCTTATCATACCAACCTGCGCTATATAAATTTCCGTAATTAATGAATGAATGAATAATATATTATCTCTAGCTATATAATTATAGATTCGGGTTTATGTATTATACACAATGAAGGCAATGATTAAAGCGGAAAATACGTGCAAGGTCATCTGTGTTGACGCGAATTAAGGTCTGACAAACAATGTTAATTGGAGGTATACAAAAGTCAATGAATCAGAAGCTGACTCAGCTGAGTATATACAAGTCTGTTTAAGGAACAAGAATGCAGTTTTATGTATACCTTAATATACAAAGTTAGACCATACTCTCGCGAAATAAGGTTAAAGAAACTTGGTTCATGATTAAGCAATAGATCATTTCTCTGATGAGTTCTTTAAAGCGACGTATCTACCATAATTTCCCTTAAAAGGCGCGCCTATAATCGTCTAATTTGTTGTGATTGTGATTAGGGTCTACTATTATTGCAGTCTCTGATTTCCAGTGTGCACAGTGCCCGTGTGCAAAGTGTCGGCCGATCAGCTGAGTCTCAGTTTAGCAATGATTGTGATCCGATAGTAGGCCAATACACCAACCAATGGTAGAGACTTCGCATGTCGAATTCAATCTAGAAATCGGGCTTATAGCAACTCACGACCGAAAATGACTTTGAATCTGAAGAGTTCATCTCATAATGATAGAATCTCTGCAGTTGATTAATATTCATCTTGCCTTTGGTCGGCAACCAGCCTTTGATGATCGCTAAGACGCAGAGACCTATAATTACTGTAGAGTGTAATTTGTGTTTTTTTTATATAGGTCTAATAGCCGCTAATTGTAAAGATGTTGATTAAGCAAATTAAGCAAAATGAAATTATTCAGCATATTAGAAAAGCCAGCTGCATGTTTGCTTAAGCGAAAACACAAGAAATACCTGCTTTAAATTAGTGCTATTGCACGCGCAAATGTGGTATATCGCGACGTTGTCTCTTATATAAGACATTGTGTTTGCTGTGAACGACAACACAAATGCATGGAAAGAGCACATTCGAGGGATATGGATCAACACCTTATGTGTGCAACACCTTTGCATGGCAGCTCAATTCAGTACATCCGTGTGTACATATGCTTACTATATATACTTATAGATCTTCTTTTAACTGCTCAGTAGAGTTTTATATGGGCCTAGTTGTCCAAAATGAACTCGAGGGTCAACAATTTCTTACAGATTTCCCCTATTACACAAACACATGACAAAATCACTGCAGTTACAGTTTACTGACTCCAACGCATTTTTAGACACTGGCCTATAGGGGGTCAGACAAATAACTTCCACCGAACAACTAAAACACTGCACACGTTACTGAATACATGCTAAAGTCCAGCATGCAACTATATTGTTTCATGTGTAATAGGTTAACAATTAGTCAACATTAGATCATGGACCCCGGGTATAGAAGTTCGCCCATGACAGGCGTCCATTATTAAATCATGAATTGCATGCACTTTGGTCATTTACAAGACCTTGTATACTTCACTTTATAACTTTTCACAAGTAAAAGATCTATTGTATTTTAAGGTCACATAACTTCAGCAAAATGAAATTCTTATACCTCATTGAGCGTAAAGTCTATAATATATGTTTTATTGAAAATATGCGTAAATGCAATTAAACGATCTGTTGCATCGTCGTGTATTCAATGGTCTTTTGATCTGTAGATGTCGCATATCAGTGACATTCTCTTCGGTCATTCTTTGATGAACCACCTCTGCCATATATATATATAGGTGCATGTGCTATTTTCGGAGGGGGTACCTATAGGGGGGTGTTTCTCCAGGAAAGGTGGCTGAATTAAGCAGTCGTTGTCACCCGCCCGCGTCCGTCCAGTGAGCCATCCATGGATGCACTCTGACCCTTGCGTCCCTGTGAGCCACACTCTGATTTATTGGTCAGCTGGTTTAATGGAGTCCTCGCGAATTAGATGTTGAAGTTTGCAATTGATTTATTTCACCGCTTGTCTGTCTCCGCAGATGGACGCCTCTGTCAGAGTCGGTTGTCATTAGCGTGTAATGACTTCTGATAATGCATCCGGTGGGGACTTAATCCGGTCTCCCTACGCCTAAATCTGTCGTTTGAGTGTGTGTTTAGGCAGAAGGACCCGTCACGCGCCCACACTTTGATCTCATATGGCTCTCTATACTCACTTCCACTGCTAGCTCCATTGCCATGGCCAGCCTCTCTAATTGTCCACGGTCGGCCTCTCCCATAAGTCCCGTCTTCCGTATACGCGTCCGTCCATGGCATGTCCGAATAGGACGTCATTTCTTGGTCTGGAAGAGAACAGTAACATGCGCAGAGACGTGTGTCTGAAAAATTGCTACTTTTTCGGCTTATCCTGCATATTTGATCAAGTAGCAGACACCGTCGCAGACACCAAGCGGTCAGCATCTATATAATCATGTGTGGAAAGAACTCGATCTGAGCTCATATAAGCGTCGGAAGCGATACCTCTGTTCCCCTGGATCTTCTCTGAATAGAGGTAACACAAGTTGATTAATCATTCATTAGATCTTTCAATCCATATACTGCATGTGATATACATACTATAGCCTACCTAATTTAATAACACGCATTGTACGAGGTATACTATTTGTGTAAGAATCCCTTTGAGCAAGTCCTTCACTCTCAGTTTCTCTGTGGCCTATATGTGGGTGGGGGTAGCATATATTGAATGAGGGACTTTTATGACAACTAACTTAGAATATTGGACATAATGATTGAATCCCGTGTATGTATGTATGTATACCCTACCCTATAGGTACAACTTAACTCTCTTTCGCCAGCTGTGCAGAGTATCTTTATAAAAGATTGCACTGCAGGCTTCATTCAGGAATCATCATCATCATCATCATCATCATCATCCGCCAACTCCTACGTACATGTACAGGGAGCGTTGCACGATGCATGGCCCCCCCCCCTAAGACGTCTCCATGTTCCACGGTCCGCTGCAGCAAGGGCCACAGCTCTGGGGGGGAGATCCAAGTAGAGGTTCGTCAGGTCCTCCTTCGATTTCTCAGTTTCTGTATTCTGCATATCATTAGGAATGCTTCTGACTAAATATAAGCGGTCAACAAAATTCAAAACAGATTGAAGATATTGTATATACAGAATAGCCGTGCACTGACAGACCACCAAGAACGGCATTGCCAAAGTCGATTCAATAATGTACAGCATGGGAGGAAAGTGACCCGGCGCGGATATAGCGCGGAGTTGGCGAAGATGATACAAACAAGAACGGAAATGTAACGTGAGCGCTGACATTAGTTGACATAAGATTTTGAACTACACTTTATTTGTGCACGAACGTTGCTGCATGGATGAGCTCTTTATCTAGGCCTATATATAACAACCCTCCCCCCGATCACAGTGCAAGAAAAGGAGTAAGGAAGAGAGATCAAGTTCGGCGCCAAGCCTGCATGCATAGGAACAGCATGCAGAGGTCTTGCAAGCAGTTCAAATAAAGGCGGTTGGAGATATTCACAATGTTGAAAACAGACTACAAGTTTAGGCCTATAATCTGAAAATGCAAGTATACATGCATGAATAAGTCTTATCCAGAAATTCAGCAGGAGGACTTATCTTTGTTTTTGTATTCTTCATGTATCATAATGTGATGTTTCGGACCTGCAGGGGCATGGGTGAGAATCGAACCGGCTACTCTCCCAATTGCGCCACCACATACTTTGGCATGTATATAATGTGTATACCGGATATCATATATAGGCCCATGCATATACAACATAATGTCAATATCTATACGCAAGTGCAACATGAAAGCTCTTTACAGCTGTCAATGCCTGCATTCAGCGCACTTTTTAAACAACTTTCAAAGGCTTATAATTAATGGTGCATTGTTATCCGACAGTTACGCAATTAGCTGTTTAGAATGAAGTGCAGTCTTTTGAAGTATAGCAGAAAAATTGTATAGCGTGGCATGATGTATACGTTGTTACTTATAATTATATTAAATTCTTTTGGATTTTTTTAATAGTCCATATGTGGCAGATGATCCAGACACGCATACAAGATGCAGTCAATTGATTAATGAATGATCGGCGGTCAATTGCAGGAGTCGAACTTAACCGTTGACTATTATATACCTATAGGGTGCAAGGCGCCCAATTCATTCTATGCATGCCATACATGTTTCTGGGAGTTTTTTCTAGCTATAGCTAAATCCATATCCGTCTGCGGGGTCGGTCATTCGCGTGTTGTCCTCTGACTATGCACTGCTTATATGTTCCATGCTTAGCGGAGAGATGTGCATGTTTTCTCTCTTCTGCAGGCGTTTACTCTTGGCCACGCATCGCATGCGCGGCTCACTTGAGCTGAAGGTGTCATTAGACTGTTAATCATAATCTCTTTCTCGTCGATTAATATAGGTATACACACACCGTTGGAATAGTAGCATGGTAGATCAACTGAAAAGAGTCGTCGTCCAATAGCAGCTCTTCCGTCCGGCGCCGTCATCATGGTCAGCTCTGATTGGCCGACGGATCGAGCCAGTTCGGTCGACGTCTGCTGCAGGTAGGTCGTCTTCATCGAGTTTGATTGACAGCCTGCACGTTGAGCCACGCCCATCATTCGTCGCCGGGTCTAATGCGATGGACGACCACCGACCACCGATCCATGCTCTGCTGCTGCTACTGCTGCTGCTGCTGCTGCTGCTGCTGCTGTAGAAAATCAGATGCCTTAACTGGCTGCTATTATTGCAACGCGTGGCCATCAGCAGGAGCTGGAGATTTAATTGTAGTTAAATGTAGCCGCCTTCTTCGTCGTTAGTTCGTTCGTCGTCTGTATATATATGTCTGTCTGTCGAGTCGCAATTAGCAAAGGGTGGCGGCGTGCGTGACCCGCTCTGTATACTGTCCACTCACTGTCCGGTGGTCGGTGGTCTGTCCAGCAGCGGCTGAGACTTTTCCACAGAGGTCGTTGACCATCTCGGTTGAACTGCCGTCTCTGATTATAGCCTAGCTATACTCTGCAGTCAGGCTGACCATGTACGCTACGAAGAGGCGACGACGGAACGTTAAGTCGTAAGTAAATTTCTAAAATAGGCTTTTTGCAATATGTTTTACTCTAAAGGCTTATACACACTTACTATGTGTAGACATATCAACATACTGCAGATATATATACATGTATGCGTATTATATGCCAGAATATTATCGCGTATATATGTCGATGTATATCAGACATATAATATGCACATATATGCATGCTTGTACGATGTATATACGTACATAAATGTAAGTGAGTATATTTTTATTTTTTATTCACTCATTTTTATATACAGACCCTCGAGTCCACTGTTACTCAGAGGCGCTCCCGATTACAGCCCGGAGGTGTATCACAATTTACACCCCGAAATACCGCGAGCCCCACAATATTAATGTAGGCTACATGTGCACGTGCAAAAATTTATGTACGCAGTATGCAAGCGTTCACAGTATACAAGCATTTATCTAATATAATGTGTGTGCGTGCGTGTTGTGTGCTGAGCTGTTTTGTATATACGCATTTAGAGTTCTACCACTTTTGCTCAAGTGAATGCTTCTGCGATATTGTATAGTACATACGATGCCGATGACATGTAGTACCTCACAAAGATATAATGAAAAGGCAGAAATCTGAGTTGTTGTGATATACATGTATAGGCATATATATTATGCTGTTTCAGTTTCTAAGTCATTTGTCGACAGCCCTGCAGACAGGAAGACAGACAAATAGACAGACAAGCGTATACTTCTCCGTCGTCTGTGTCAATGAATAATTTATCGAACACTATACTGTGCTCAAATTATTTTGGCAGTTATAACTATGAGGTGTTGATCAATATTGATTCTAGAATTATTTGAAATACTAGGTATATCCCGTCAAAAATGACGATAAAACCTGGTTTTTAACCCGTAAATAATTACGGGCAAATACTTACTTACTTACTTACTCAAAATGCGATCTATATCTAAATATAAAAGATACTTACTCTATCCCGTGCAACTTATCCCGTGCAACTTACCGTGTCCCATGCAACTGGCTTCTTTCTATAGCTTCGGGCAGCTACGTGATGGAGCCCCGTCGGAGCTATTTTAGAGCGTTAGCGCACAGACACCGCATCACCGCATCACCGCATCACCGCATCATCGCATCATCGAAAGATCGAGTATTATTGTTAGAATATATTAAATTTGATTATTCAATGGCGTCTCACTGTTGCAAAGAAACGATGGCTAATTGGCTATATATATTATATAATATATAATTACATTTATTATAGTCTTCCATATATATACAGAGTGAGCCCAAATAATTGACACCCTATACGTTTTCTCCTAATACTATGGTCAAAAGTAAAAATATTTAAATAAAATTTTACAAGCTAAAAGGTAATTCGTAGTTATACGTATAACTACCAAATTTCATAGAAATATTTCAAATGGAACAAAAGTTATTCAACTTTTAGTGACGTCACTCCCTGTTTTTGATGGTTCAGAAACGTTTAACAGTTCTTTGCTATAGCAAAGAACTATTAAACGTTTTTGAACCATCAATATTTCCACCAAAAGTAAATATTATTTAATGAAATTTCGCATGCTTAAAAGGAAACTAACATTTACATATATGTCGACAAAATTTTATTGCATAATTTCAAACACGACAAAAGTTGCAGCACTTTTTTGGGAACGTTTGTTGCGTTACACGTTTTTAAATCGGTAGAATTTAGAGATGAACTCACTAAAAGTGCTGTAACTTTTGTAGTGCTTGAAATATTTTGATAAAATTTGGCCCCTATAGATGTAGATATGAGTTGCCTTTACGAGCATAGAATTCAATTAAAATATATCTAATTTTGGCAGAAATAGTTGTAAGAAACTGTTAAATGTTATTTAAACCATAATAATCAGCGGGTGACGTCATTAAACGTTGAATAACTTTAGATTTGTTTAAGATATTTTGATTGAGTGTGGCAGTTATATGTAGGTATGAGTTGCCTTTCAGCCTGTAAAATTTTATTTTAAAATGCCCACTTTTGGCGGAAATATTGGCAACAAAAGTAGGGGGCCATTTTGCTAGCAGAAAACTGTGAAACATTTTTGAACCATCAAAAATCAGTGGGTGACGTCATTAAAAGTTGAATAACTTTTGTTCTATTTTAAATATTTTAGTGAAATTTGGCAGTAATAGGTAAATATAAATTGCCTTTCGGATTTTATCATTTAATTTGAAAATTGTTATTTCTGACGAAAATATTGGCAAAATACGTAGGGGGTCAGTTTGTTTGGCTCAGCCTGTATGTGTATGTGTGTGGCATTCATATATATTTTGTTAAATATATCTTGAGAAGTTAACATTCGTTCTGTATACAAGGTGGGCCAAAGAAAACCGCACGTTTGTTGTCAATAGTATATCTTAACATGTAAAATACTGCTACACGTTTTTGAGATATCACACTGCAGACCTTTGTATAAATGAACTTCTGTATATAGATGACTAACGTATACATAATATTAGAATTGATTTATTTTAAACAAATAAACTCTTTCCTATATACTCACTCTCTCCAAGCATGCATCGAACTGCTTGTTCGGTCATTCATAGAATTGCTTCAATCATAAAAAGAACATCGTGCATGAACGGTTAGTACTGGTTGGCCTGCAAATGGTCTGATCCAATATATATTTATATATGCGTGATATATAATATGTGCGTAATTGTATGCATGTATACAGGCCCCCTATAATTATACCAGGCATATCTATAGGCCTATATATATGTAGGCATAGCTGAAGTAATTCTGAACCCATCAAGTCATACTGATCGATTTCATTTTTGGCCCGAAGAATGTGAGTGACTGCAAAAATGATTGAATGGCTTTTTGAACTGCGCTATTTATTGTCACTTCAATGGACGCATTAGCAATATTATCTCGTCTCTTTTATACTGCATGAGAGATATAGATCGGTCCTTGTCGCCTCGACGTGTCACATCTGCGGCTAACAAGCTCACACATATTATATGTATACATACAGTGTTATATATATGTAATATAATACTCACACAATGTATATGTATATGTATGTAAGTTGTCGCAAGAGCACCTGTTGCAATATGGCAGCCGTCTGCGATGCTCTGATGTGTATCTGCATGCATGGCTGGTGTCTTGTTATATGATGGAAGAATTTTTGTATCTATATAATAAACGTGTTGCGCTATTGTTGGTCGCGGATGTATACAGGGAGCCTTCTTCGGTCCTGCAGAGGCCAGAGGTGCATGCATGCATGGCTGAAGGGAGAGAGGAGGATCGACGACGCGTGCCTCTAATACCTTGGGCTGTCAGCCGAGAAATTCGAAGTATTGGTGGTATCTTTTTGCCACCTGCTTCCAAACACTTTTATGTTGATTGATCGCGGAGCAGGTTGCAATTGAAACAGTCTATAGAATGACTTCTCTCATGATTCACTTACCTGCAGTGCTCATCGCCCGCAGAATGCACACCTGTACTCCGGTATAAAAAATATACATATGTATATATATAGAATAAACAAATATGCCTATACCTATTTGTTATATATATACTGTTTATATGTTATATATGGTTGGTATAGGTGTGTTTCGTCTGTTTAACGATAGCTTATGACAACAGAGGCCGCTGCCGTCTATATTATAATGGGACAAAATATACTACAGCCCGAACATATAGGCCTATACACAATATATAAATATATATGCGGTCAATCGGTCAAGAGTTATATATATATATATCAATATAAGATAAAAATGTAGATAGATAAAGACGAGGTTTCATGCATGACTGTTGCTGATGTATCTCAGGGATGTGGATGGGTCGGGTGCCATCTGCCGGTCGGAGAGTCATTGAATATCATTAAAATCATCCAGATGACCCACATAACAGCAGAGTGGACTTAAAGATGATCAGACGGTCATGACGAGAGATGAGGGCAATGACAATACACTGCAGGCGATGGTTGTAGACCATCGATAATGATAATGCAGATGGTAACACATGCAAGGATATGATATATCGATGATGATGACGATGATGACGACGACAATGCTGTTGATGCATGTGAAGATGATGACAATGCTCATGAAGAGGGGTCTTGAAGAGGCGCTATATAAATGTCTAGAATGAATGAATGAATATGGAGTCCGCAGTTGCATGGTACACATTTGTGTATATACACTATATGTATACATGTATAAAATTATTTTGGCAAACGACCGCTGCAAAATGCATATACGCTGCAGATGCTGCGACACATGCAATTTAAATTTAGCGAGATATACTTCAAGTGTTGGAAATGCGGATCAAATTAGTCAAAATCATCTCTATAATACCTTTAAGAATAAGACAGAAGAAACACATGAAGTTTGAACACACATAATTATAAGGATGACTTTCATCAATATATAATTTCGAGCAATTATATGATCACTGAATGTCGTGAAATTAACGTTTTCTTATATCCCATGCAGTGTTCGACCTACATATAATTACATATAAAAGCTTCGTATAAACTTTGAGAGTGGAGGACTCCCTGAACTGGGTGTATAAGTATAGACTCAGAGAGCCTCGTTTTCATCCGGCGTGGGATCAGTGCTAATTTAAATATACTTCACCGTCTGCACTGATTGACTGTAGCAAGCATACAGGAAAATTGTATATGAAGGACGGGAATTATCTATCCCATTATTTCGCCAACTTTTCCTCTTGCCGTCTCCACAGACTCCTCTTCGTGTTTGCCATATATATCGATTATTCGTCGGCGTAGGAATACACGCCTAATTGGCCGAATTACTCGTCCGCCTTCTGAGACCGATACCGCGCTTCCGCGGATGATTTTTGACAAGATGTTGTCTCTCTCGCCGGGGAAGAAATGCCGCCCTTTCCTTTCGTTTATGCATGTATACACATGCATAGAGCCGCGTCTTCGCCAAACAAGGGCTAATGCAGCGGCTAAGATTAAGTCGCTCTGCCTCTAATACACAGGTGTTGCATGACTGCTGCTAATTTTTAGTGGATTTCAGAACGGGAGAAGGTATTAATGAGCGGAGAATATATGCTGATTATCTTTTTTGTTGATGTCACCTTTGTCCGTCAGGTCGCGTCCGCACGCACGCTATCGCCGCCGCTGCTATAACATATATATATATATATTATATATATATATATTATAGGATGGGCGCAACCGAAAGGTTGTTCCGAGTTCTTCGTGTTGCACTATATATTATAACCGCGGAGGAGCCAGTCGGTACAGTTTGCCTCAATTATTTATGAAATGCATGCCCAATGAACCCCGTCGCTGAGTAAGCCATCGACCTGCAGCGCCTATGTTGCGTCCATGGAACAGTTCCGTTGGGTCTTCGCCTTCTGGAACCGTTCCATATATATATATAGAGAGGGATTATAGGCATATACTTGTGTTCGGGCAAATTAACGGAAAGGTCTTATTCTTTTATATGGCGCTGCATCGGCAATCAGTGCTCGAGATTTGCTTTGATTGCTTTTGTCCCCGTCTTCGTTTAACGATGTTGGGTGACTTATAAACCCCATGCACTGAAATATAGTTCGGTGTAAGCCTATATACCATGTATATTTATTTATTTTGCACCGGTCGTGACCTCGTGGTCGAGTACAAATAAGACCTTTCTTCGACCTATCGTGATAGGGTTCAAATTTCTGTATTGCATGCAAGCTAAAATCCTATAATGCAGCGTATACACTATATATATAACGACTCAACTTGATATGTGTTTGGTGGGAGGAATAATAGAGGAATTTTAGAACGACTGCTCTCATTGACTGAAGATCGATGCTGTTGCTGCTGCTGCGCGATTGTATACTTAGATTTTAGATGTATACGTGAAACCGTCAACTAAAAATCATGGCATGCAGGAATTCTCTTGATACAATATCAGGATTCATCGTATAAAAAGGATGCCCTTGCACAAGACTCGGAACAGTGCAGGCTTGCGTAGTGCACGCTTGCGTGATCATTTGTGAGGTGTGGTGTAGGTCGCTGCCTTGCAACCGAAGGGTTGAAGATTCGAATCCCACCCGCCATGCACGTATAGGGACCTTTATCAAGTTCTTCACTCACAATTGCTCAAGCGCTTCGGCATGTAAAACTCTGATTCATCTGCGGGCTGTAGTCTGGACTGCCTCTGAGTAGTAGTGGTTTGTAAGAGGCGGTAAATACATACACAAATACAATACAATACAATCCCCGCCGCGAAAAGGGATCTGCATGCTTACACTCTTAAAAAAGTTGTGGTAGGTTGTCAGAAATTGCAGGTAATTTACATGAATCAGTTCAGGCCAAAACGAGCCAGTCGAACGTTCTGGAACCTTATCAGAAGCTCAGGTACCTTACCGGAAGTTCTAGTACCTTACCGAACTCAGGTACCTTACCCGAAGCCCAGGTACCATACCAGAAGCGCAGGTACCGTACCCGAAGCGCAGGTACCTTACC
>JAQFXW010003367.1:0-11978 GCA_034693945.1 Dendrobaena attemsi
TTCTAAATTTGTATTATTTAATAACATTAACACATTAATAACATTGAGGTAGGCAGGTAGCTGAAGCAGTCACTATCTAATAAGAAACGGTTTAAATTTAAATGCCCGTTAACTTCAAAGAACAGAAAAGTATTGACAGCATCTAGTAGGCTTATAGACAAATTAATGTTACATTCAAGTTACACTCACTCCACAAGATTGACTTGGCTTATTTGTAGCTTGGGACCATGAGATTAACTTCCGATTGTTATCTGCGGTAAAGACAGCGTGTTGTCTGAGAGCATAGGTCATCAGGTCACAGCCTAGGTTCGTCGGAAGACTTCTTCCAACGTTGAACGTCGTGAGTAGAATGAAGGACATCAGATAGAAGGCGGCCATGTTGCTGGTTAGATCTCTCTTTCTCTATCTGAAGACGGACAGCTATAATCTCCTGTCTCCTTATTATTAGCTCATATATAGTTGTTGAAGGCTTCATTTCAAAGATTGCATCTAACAATGTTCGGTAAGAAACTGCTTCAATTAGACTTTATCAGTCGAAATCTCAATTATTCACAGATTCTTTTCAACAGATTAGAGGAGAATTAGACATATCAAATTATACGGTTTAGAAGTTATTCGTATCATCAATCTGCTTAGTTGTCTTCTTAATAGCTCCTATAGGGCCCATAGTTGTTGAAAGCTTCACTTCCAAGATTGCATCTAATAATGTTAGGTAAGAAACTGCTTCACTTAGACGTTGCTAATCAATATCTCAACGATTCACAGATTGTATCAACAGGCTGGATGAGAGTTACACCTCTCAAATTGTACGATTAGAAGTGATTCGTATCATTAACTTCTTTTGAATTTCTCTCTGACTTAATTCAATCTCATAATTATGAAACCTAAAGCAATTTGTAAGAAACGTAGACGACGTCTGGGTCCTAATCTGCATTTCAATCAGGGACAGTGTGGTATGCCTATACGTTAGAGCGTTCATATCTAGGCCTTCAGTGGAACATATCATTCCATTTATTTATCTTTCTCAAACCTGCCATTACTTTTGGTGATCCGTGATATCAAAAAGTCAAAATCAAAACATTTTATTCGTTCCCGTTTTAGACATTGAACAGGGACATGTGCATTGTAAGAGCAGTATGAGTGACAAATGGGAAACCCAGAATGGTTCTAGAACCAACTGTGTACGGTTACCTATTTAACACATTTAACAGGTAATAATGGCAGGTACAGTTTAGGAACTAGCATACATTGTAGTTCAAATTCTATGCAAAGGAAACAGTAATACAACTCAGTCTTAACTATAACTTAATCAGATTGGCTCATTAGAGCTACATTGCCAAACAATTGTAAGATAGGTTTTCACTAATATTTCTTAAGGTATACATTTAGGACAATGTATTTAGGATTTGTACAAGACGTTCAAGTTGAGGTCAATATACAGCATTGTGTCAAACATAATTATTGCCAACAATAGATTTCTCAATTTGTTTCTGGAAAAGCCTATTCGTAAATGATGAATTGTGAATTAAGTTTGTAGTGGATCAATGTATCATTACATATCTGAATAATTCGAAGAAGGTCGCCTGTTTCTGAAAAGCGGGATGGGGAAAGGGATCAAATAGGAACAGTGAGAGTCATTGACTTAGTCTCTTACACTTAAAGAATAACCTGTTACCTGTCACTTCAAGCGGATAACTGCTGCGTAAATTACGTGCAAAATGTACAATTTACGGCAGCAGCATCACTAGTTTTGGCAACTGATGTTCTGAATAACAATGCTGTGTCGCAAAACTCTAGCGAGTGTCTTGGAAGTGTTGAGGTATACGCCTAAGTCTAAAGCGCCCTTTAACGAAACAGAAGAAAGTGTTCAATCAGGCATTGCAGATAACTAGCCCAGTTAGCTACACCGGTAAGCGTGCAGGCCTGTTCTTCTGCGCAATACTACTCGAGTCCCGATGCTGGCTTATCTAACAGATTTATATCTCTCCGGCTAGCACATGGCGGTCAAAACAATCGGTTATAAACTGTCGTTAAACTGTTTCAGTGTGCCTCTGGAGCGCTCTGAGGAAAGGCCATTAAGCGACGCGCAGGTCAACTGCGAGGAGATGCCACCACCCCAGCTTCGACGCAAGCTGTACACCATAGACTTAGTGAAGATAGATGCCATTCCGGACCATCCGACGCAATCCTAGACACGGAACTGTGCTTGAAAATCCGAGTCTTGGAGGATCTGCTGAGAAGGAGGTACCTGGTAGTGGATCACATTCGCACCTACGAAGTACACGTGGCTGTCTACACGGACGAATCCGAGAATTCCGGAGGAGGTAATAAAGCATCGTATTCCTTCCATGTCCTCTCACCACAGATGGCATAGAAGCTACCGGATGCCCGACGGTTCGTCGATTCTGGTGGCGGAAATAGAGGTCAGCAGACGAACTATCGAACGGACTACAACCTGTACTGTCCTGTATCGTAAGGCTTCCTTTTTACTTTAGATTCTTCCAGTGCGCTGCAGACTCAGGAAACCAGTAGCAGACGGAAGACCAAAGCATCTCGTGGACCTACTTAACGCCTTCGATGACTATACGGACAATAGTAGGCCTACGCACAGTGGACAGAGAAGATCGTTTGATTCCTCAATTATTTTCGAATTAATAAAATGAGAATAGGTAATTAGGTTTATATACTTTACTGATCTTATATTGATTTATTGGAGTCAACCTATCATCGTAAGGTATGATTTTAATCATTTTATAGCACTTGGCGAGGGTTGAACCGCTTGAAAGCACTCACAGTTGGTAAGATCTCGCAAAGAGATTGGCCTTGAAGAGGGTGATGTACATGTAGAATGATAGACGGCCAGAATAGTATAGGCTGCCAAAACAGGCTTGCATTAGGTCTAAGTCATTTTATTTCTCGTCTTTTGTGTGCTATAATGTGTCCGTCTTCACCTGTTTAATTATACCTAATTGTGTATGCACGATACATGCAAGGACAAAATAAAGTGCTATGCTGTCGTCATATTTTCTCTTCTATTATATCAGAGATTTAGTGAGCATAATTGTCACTACGTAACTTTGCAGTTTTTGAACGAAAATCCGTCAAAATTCAGCAGCCAACCAGGTTCCGGTTTGTGCATTGGCGAAGCTCAATTTCTCAGCTCAACATAGACCTAAACAAAACAAAAACTATTACAACACTTCTCAACAACAACAGAGACAGATTTCATGGCGCTCTTGAACAACCGAAGAAGTTCATGTCTTGCGTCTAACATGTAGCACACTCAACAAACTAGAAGTCATAGGCTACATACACTGTACGGTCCAGGCTATTGACCCAGGTGATACAAGGTCAAATGCTCTGCAGAGACAGCAATGACCCGAGCGAGCAGTGAGCACTCTGACATTGAGCAATGAATTTTTAAAAGTTTTAATTAATTTATTTATTTACACATTTCTATACCGCCTTTTCAAGTCCACTACTACTCAGAGGCTGGCCCGACTACAGCCCGAAATAGTGTCGGAGTTTTCAGACCGAAGCGACACGCGCAACTGTAGGTGAAGGACATTCTCAAGGTCCCTACGCGGTGGGTGGCTCGGGTCTGAATGGAACCTGAGACCCTTCGGACGCAAGGCATCGATTATCCCACTGTTTCACACACGCTCTATGTGCTATCCCGAGATGTCAAATCTGTGAGTGTCGGCAGGCATCGGGATCGAACTCGGTCCGTGCAAACACACGGCCGGCGCGCTCCCAATGTAGCTATCTGGCTAGAATTTAACATAAAACAAACTGTACCAGCTATTGGCCTACGCCTATCCACTTGTGTTAGGCGACGCGCGAGATATGGTTGATCACCTAACATTTAAGCTTGAATCATTGGCAACCGAGCTTTTAGATCCTTACATAATTATACCTAGAGGCCTACATTGTATACCCACACACAAAGTCACACACCAATTTCCAGAATTCAAAACAGTAGGTCCCCTATGCCTTGTTCTACAGCTTCTCGATCGCAACTGCAGCCCACTACGCATCAGTTATCACGGGGTCCTACGCACTGGGAGCGCCTCTGATTAGGTTGTACTGAAAGAGGCGCTTTATAAATCTATGAATAGAATAGAATAGAATAGTTATGACATACAGGCTCAAATTGGAACAGACAGACTGTCACAAATAAATACCTATTGAAGAAGAGGAAACACCTTCGACCTGGATGATCCCGACAGACAAAGTTCCTAGATGAATAATCAACATAATTATTTTAAGCATAGAATAAGAGGAGCGTCGGTGAGAGGCAATGTATCATGGTATAAGTGACCATTGCTGTTTAACAACGCTGTATCATAACGAAGATTATCAGCGTCGCCCTCATTATTTTACTTGGCTTGGGACTGGCTCTGCCAGAGCATAAGCAGTCATCAAAGTACCGCTACATTCAATACATTAATACCCCAACGTATAGACAGAAAAACAGACAGACAGACAAACAAAACAGAAACGGAGAGACAGGCAGAGATAGTGTATACACAGAAAAAGAGAAGTTGAGGCAAGGTGATTGAAACGCAGACAATGGAACACAGGTGGGAACAGAAGTAAAGGGGGGGGGAGATCACAAAGCGAGATAACAAACTGAAAATGATCAATATTATAGCCATGTCTTTAATAAATAAGCCTTCTTAACAAAATTAATGGTTTAATCGGTCGGCCCATCATTACAATGATCAGCCTGGTAGTCCAGTCTGCGTTATGAATTTTTATGTAGCGCCTTCATTTTAACAATCACTAACTAATGAGATTAGTTATTTGTCAAGATCAAATCTGATAATAATTACATAAACTCCTTCGTACCATTCTGCAGATTCAGTATGGAGGCGCGGGTACGTATTCGAATATGATGTCGCCATCAGAGCTGTTGTAGTTGTCTCTCCTCCTTCAGTTGTTATATCAGTTATGACAGTCGGTGAAGTTGTGGTAGTTGGTTCAGGTGTATCGGTTACACCCGTTATGACAGAAGGTCCAGTTGCGGTAGGTGGTTCTGGTGTATCAGTAATACCAGTTATGACAGAAGGTCCAGTTGTGGTAGGTGGTTCTGGTGTATCAGTAATACCAGTTATGACAGTCGGTGAAGTTGTGGTAGGTGGTTGAGATGCATCAGTTATGCCAGTTATGACAGTCGGTGAAGTTGTGGTAGGTGGTTGAGATGCATCAGTTATGACAGTCGGTGAAGTTGTGGTAGGTGGTTGAGATGCATCAGTTATGACAGTCGGTGAAGTTGTGGTAGTTGGTTCAGGTGTATCAGTTATACGAGTTATAACAGTTGGTCCAATTGTAACGGTGGTGGTAGTCGGTGCTTTCCCCGGACACATGCATCTAAGGATTGAGCACAGCATCACAATTTACCTTGAGGTTATTATAAGAATTTTGCTTGGGCTGCCAATTGATTTGGGGTTTTTTAAATTTGCTTTTGACATCGAATGTTGTTTTAGCACTCTTCGAGTGACCATAAGATGCACTGCAAGACATCACACTCACTTACATGTAATTATCTCAAGGAGTCGGATTCAATTGAATAATACAGATACTCAAGTAACGACTTTGTGCCTTGAATCGCTGCTTACAATGCTTAGCATAATAATAATATCCATGATACTGTAGACCTAACAAGTGACAATGGGACTCCTAAGGAAATTTGTATAACTCTACTGTGCTGACTAATATAATGCATTTCATTTATTCGATTGAACAACTATGCGTCAGATCTGTGATAATAATAAGAATAACTAAGGACAACAGTAAGAACAACAATAAGAATAATAGTAAGAACAATAAGGACAGTTAATTTCTAGACTTGGTTCTATTGCTGCAGATTTTCGAACTATTGATTTTTTTGGGCTATACTTTAACAACCTGTTAATTGTTATTCCTGGGCATGGTCCAAAGGGATTCGTCGTCCGTTCCTCCGTCGAAAATCTGTACTGTGTGTCAGGTACCTCATGTCCAAGGCAATCGCTACATACGACAGTCCACAATATCGAATTCTTCTTGTCCTGCAGTTTGAGGCTACTGACACCTCCCAATCCGCCGACTCCAGGAACACACTGTCGAATTGAATTACAGGCAAACGGTTCAATAATGCACTTGACACATAGACCCAATCATGATTAACGCAGCAATGACGCTATTACGGCATGTAGATTATCCTGTAATCAACTGTTAAGGGGTTGAACACAACAAACTTCTGTAAGTAGGGAGTTTGGAAAAAAGAAAACAAATGTGAATGCTTCATAAATCGGGCTGAAAATCACGGTTGCATAATGTATAGACTATTATAATAATCAGTAAATATCAGATACTTATTTTTACACTTGTTTTTATTTTACTTCCGAAATACCTATAGCATCGTTTCCCCTCCACTACCATCAGAGGCGCTTGCCGACTGCAGCGCTGATGCTGTGTCAGAGTTAACACGCGAACGTGCTTCACTTACTATGCCATCTGGCGAACGAAGGCTGAGCCTATCTAACGGTCTTATCTTAAATCTTATATTCTTCATAGCAGTGTCTTAACCATTAGTCTAAACCCTATCCCCCACTTGGCAATTGCGAGTGAAGAACTTGTTTCTACTTCAATAATCAATTCATCTTATCGAAAACCATCTAACGTAACAAGAGATTCATTAGTGACAACAGGGCAGCCCACAAGTGACCATGGTCCGCTAGAAAGGGCTACTTATGCACATAAACGTTTCATGTAGCAATATATAGAAGACAGCAACTTAAACTCAGTGTAAGGTCCTTTTTACGCAATGGCTAGAGGTGGATTCGGTCGCAAAGTGATAGGTTTTATTCATGTAGATTTATGTTGGCCTAAAGCAGAAGCATCATTCAAATTAGACTTTGTAGTGATTGGACACTATAATATTTAGATGTGTTTAAGAAATTGTAGGTAGGCCTTTAATTTAGTATAATATAATGTTTATAGTGAACGAATAAAGTTAATCATTGTCTGAACATCGTCGTGGATAAGGCTCACAGCCACCATTCCCCATACCTAATGAAACATCACACAGACTAGAATACATGTAGCTTCATGCGAAACATAAATGAATGGTTTTGAGGTAGAATTACCAGCACCCTATAATATCAGTTGAAAAACTTAAATGGAGACATTTGGACGAATTTGACCAGAGGTCGCAATCTCCTTCTGTAGCTGAACGCTGTGGTAGTCTAGGAAATTATGTCGTGGATATTTCTCTAACCTAGGTTTTCAAATTATTTCACGCACTCACTCAGATTCTGGACTTTTAACAGTGAACGATATTTGTTGGAACTTCGAATCTTCTTGTTGAACTATTGCTAATTCTAACTAATTGGTCACAAAGTCTTAATTACTCGACACTTACATAATAATAAAGGCATACAGTGATGATAAAAATAGTAAGTGTAATTTAACTTGTTAGTTTTCAGCTTTAACGCGGAGACATAGCTTCTGCTCTTGAGAGGACAACTAAAATTAATGAATAATAGAAATTGGCGAATATACGCATAATTATGACCGATTATTTCAATACATTGCAGAAACAATCTAAGTGTTGCCCTTTAGTTGTTCGCTCTAAGATAGTCACTTTACAATGCTCTGAAACGATACTGGCCTATACAATGGCATCTGACTATACAGTTTAAATATTACACAAGATACCTAAATGCTTACAGGTGTGAATTTGTTCATAAAACCTCTGGTAAATTTGAAATTAAATACGTTTTACCAATAGAACAGTTTTTCTCTAAAACATAATTGCATCTCAAATCCTTTTCTACGTTGAAAGAAGATCACACTTTGATTCATGAGACGCGATATTGAAATACCACTCTTTTTGTGTCAATATACAATTATTGTGTGTAGTTTTAACCTTAACTTTCTGGATATCGGTCCCTTTTGGGTCTTCCTATTGTGCCTTGTGCATAACTTGTCTGGTAAGTAAATGATGTCGTTCTAATCTTATTACGTTAGGTCTTGGAACAATAAACAGAATTGATTGATTAATTGTTACACTTACTCCACAAGATTGACCGATCGTCTGTTGATTCGTAGGTCGGAACCAAAAGAGAAGATAATTACTGTAGTCAATGTAAAAGGGCCAAGATGACCTGATAGCCGAGCTCATCGCTTGACAGTCATGATTATTTATCGGATGACTTCTTCCAACATCGTTAGACGCGAATACCGTGAAGCACAGCAGATAGAAGAAGGCGGCCATCATTAGACTTTCAATATCTCTTAGGACGAACGTGTCAATATAATTCCTATAATATGGTTTTAGGAAGCTTCGCCTGCAGCAGTGCATATAATGGCAAATGTTCAATAAGAATCTGCTTTAATTGTAAACGTTGTCAATCGATATTTAAGAGATTCACAGATTGTGTCAAGAAGGATGGATGAGAACTAACCCTAAACGTTTTAAATTATACGAATTCAGTGATGCGAATCACTGAATTCGTATACTAGTATCTTTCGCTCCATAATGAATGTCCATAATCTGAAACCTTGATGAAATTATAATTAGGCCTATCAGAAACACCGTCGTGCATTGAACTGCATTTATCTAGAGCAATAAATAAGAAACACAAACGACGTCAGACGTCTAATCTGCCTTTCAATCAGGAACAGTGATACATATATGTAGCCCTATTAACATCAGATCTGCTATGACAAATTTTCTTCATTTATCCTTCTTCAAAATGCAATCAGTTTTTGTTAACCAATCTCTTGCAAAACAGTCAAATAAATTGTTACTTTTGCTCTTTTTCACTGTATACGTTTCAGCCTGAAATGTCAAACACCGAAACGCATCCACCGTTCGGCAAGTTGTCGCCCACCAACAGTCGGCCATTCAACTCATCGACGACTACTCTTCGCGGATGTCTCAGACTGTGAGTCCTAGACAAGAATTCTCTCTGATATTCCAGAGTTGACGACAGTAGAAAGATTTCACCGCCGTCTTCGTTGGCTATCAAGAACGAACCGTCGCGATTGACGACCACATTGATCGGGAGGAATTTAGAAACTACAGCTGTATCGGATGGTGATATTAACAAGTTTCCTTCATCGTCTATTATGCTCACTCCGTTTTTCTTAAACTTTCCGTGCACAACCACGAAATGACCGTTGTTTAATTTAACCGCATGCCAAGGACTGGTTACGGGAAGTTTTATTTCACGAACCAATTGTCCATCTGAAGCTATTTCCAGTAATTTGTCTTTATCGAGGACGGTTAATAGAAGATTCGATTCATCAGTAATGGACAACCGACCCCAATCCATGCCCTGCCAGACTTTTACTAAGATATTTCCACTTGTATCGACCCTCAAGATTTCCATTGGTTGGCCATGAGGTTTTCCATCGATTATATACAGGCAGTTGTTTCTTGAACAGGATACGATATCTCGCGGTTCTTTTAGAGAATAGATTGTAAAACTTCGTTGAAATCTAAGGCTTGTCCTGCTGTAGACCTCTACGTCGGAATTACTCTCAGTTACAACAAAAACTTCATCAGCTAATACTGCTAAAGCATAGATCCTTGCATTGGTTCTTTCTGCTGCCTGTGTTCTGATTGTCAGAAATAATTTCGGATCAGTGCTAAATTCGACGGAATCTAAAACATGATAATTCAACGAACTGTTTCAATATAGGGCCTATGCCCTACTATATACATGTACAAGTGCTGCAAAAATTGAACATTTCAATACGATAATGGGAGTAGGGCCTATAGCCTACGTAGACCTATAGGTTAGATTTAGGCCTACGTATGTTTGCATTTGAAAAGTGAAATGTAATGCTATGAACTGCATGCGTGGTCCATTACTCCATACTTCTGCAGCTCTTCTCTGGGTTTAATCATTCCAATATCTGACAACAGTTATAGGTCAAAGCTATTCATTCATTCGTTCATTCTGAACTTTTGTATGGTGCTAAATTCTGTAGTTACTTTAAGAGGCGCCATATAAAAGTTCAAGGCTCTCTAATCCGAACAGGTATAATTCCGAACAGCTGAATATTTTGGCTGCCTGTCCCAACGAAGACCTTGACATGTGAATAATTTAAAATCGTTACTTATTCTTAGGTAAACGTAGTCATTTTACGCTTGCTATGTCGTTTACATTTCGAGATATTTCATTATTTCGTTACGCCTCTTCAAATCTACTACTACTCAGACTCCCGACTGCAGCTTTGGTACTGAGTCGGAGTTAACAAGCCGATGCGCCTCATTTACTACACTATCTGTCGAATAAAGGTTCAGGCGACCTACGGAACTCCATCTAAGATCATAATATTCCTACTACCATTATACTAAGCTCCCGTCCCAGAGCAATTGTGAGTGAAGGATTTGCTCAAGGTCCTTTCGCAGTGGCTTGAGGTGGACCGGCGACCTTTCTGGTGCAAGGCATCGAGCTACACCACCGAGCCCCAGATATGGATATTTCAAGTGTCGACATGGTGAAGTGCAACAGAATTTTACAATTGAAAATTAAGCTGCCAGGCCAGGGAGAGACTCTAGACATGGGCAATCACTTCCTACTTCTGCGTAGTCTACTGCCCGAATTAAACAAGCCATCTACTGTCGGCATCAACATATCCATGACATAATTGTAACCAATGTAGAAAGTTTGATATTCAAACATTTATATGATGAGAATCAGTTATTTTGACTAATACATGTATGTTCATAATGTACGACAAACTCGGACAAAGTGAGGCGAGTGGTTGGTTCAATAAAGGCTCATGCAGTCATAAGTCATAAGTCATTTATTTCGGTAACCATGACGAACATAACAGTACATGCAGCTGATTAAACAACCCGATGGTTACCCAGGTCCCAGGAGACCAAGAAGGGGTCGATGACCCCGCAAGCCAGGGCCACCTGAGTGGATTTGTTACATGTTTTAAGACGACTGTTGTTGTTTACAACAAATGAAACTAATACAGGATAGAATGAAAAAAGAGAAAAGAAACTTAACTAATAATTATCTCAACTATACTGAACTAAAGACTAACAACCACCCACGCACACATAACATAACAATAATGATGGCTAGTGGGCTATTCACAATCAAAGCAGAGTAACGATGTCAATAAGCAGTGGCTTTTATAATTATTATTAACAATATGAGTACGTAACCTTCGTCTACAGAGCTGAAGATTAGGTTGAAGGCGGATGGCTAGGGGGATGTCATTTCATAGTGGGGCTCCAACACTATGTATTGAATAGAGTCGTGAGTTTGTACGTGCTTTGAGTAGCCTATATGATAAGAATCACAGATTCTTGTCCTGTGCAAATGAATATCCCTATTTAAGGTAAAAAAAGTTTTTATAAGCTGTGGGTAAGAGGCCGTGGTCATAGCGATTATATTGCTTGCCAAACTCACTTACTTACTTGATGATGGATCGTAGGCCTATAAGGCCAACGAACTTACTACTAACATAGTAGGCCTAGAGTGCTAATATGAAAGTTCAATCGCAGTTATCTAAATCAAAATTAGAAATATAATACATGATGCTCACTTTTGTTCTTCATGAAATCATCCAGGAATATTGTGACGCTAGACAGGACAAGTGTTTCCTTTATAGATGACACACTGTCTCGGGAAAATTGCTTTACGATCGTTTCTAGTCTCTCAAGTAATGTGCCCGATGCATACATGCCCTGTAACTGTCTTTCTGCCTTTCTTGACCGACACCAAAACCAGATAATAATCCCATTGTCTTCCTGGCTACAGAAAGGAGCGATTACAATGTCGTCATCTGTGATGTCAGATGTAGGACGTCGACTGTTTATAAGTATCATTTCGATCGGTTGATTCAGTTTCTGCAGTATATCATTTGCCTTTTCGTTCAAAGTCTTCTCATTTACGCTGGACGATCTAGTGAATAGGTTTACACCAAACGACTGTTCTTTCTTTGCCAGCTTTGTCAAGATC
>JAQFXW010003368.1:0-11978 GCA_034693945.1 Dendrobaena attemsi
GTTCCTCACTCACAATTGCTCATTGCGCTTCGGCGTGTAAACTCCGACACACCTCCGGGCTGTAGTCTTGACCACCTCTGAGTAGTAGGAGACTTGAAGGGGCTGTATAGAAATGTGTGAATAAATAAATAAATAAAAATAAAATAAATGAATTTTCCAAGGCTTATATTGGCTCTTAAGGGTTTGCAATCATAATCAATTGATTTCTACGGAACCACTATTCCACTAAGAAACTATGCACTGAGCACCAGCTAATTCTGGAATACTGCAACAAGTCAGAGGAGGCTGTCCAGAGATATTAGATTGAGATATTAGATGGAGATATTAGATGGGGATATTACATGGAGATATTAGACAGAGATATCAAATGGAGATATTCGATGGTAATATTATATGGAGATATTGAGTAGAGAACATGAGATAAGATAGAGATACGAAATGCAGATATTAGATGAAGATATTAATATTTGAGAGATTAAATTGAAATATTCAACTGGGATCCAGAGGAGGCCAGTTCACATACAAAGCTTGCTTCAAAAGATAGGGAGCATAGGGTAGAGCCTCTTGTGTCATGCTGTCTATCAGGTGACCTACTAGCTGATTTTAAGTGTACCACCTGAGTTTGCTATTTTTTTGCAATTTGTGTGGTATGATGTAAAAGACAGTTTTTCGTCTACTTGCTTAGCCATTGATTCGTAATTCGACTCATCTTTTGACAATGTGAACACAATCCAGTTCTCATGACCCATAACTGCTATTATCCTTTATCACTATTGCATAGTAAATTTTAAAAATGTCAACAAATCGCAGTTATTGCTTTTGAGTTTACTGGTGCGGCTTGTGGCTTCCAGAATAATTTTGTTGGTGGTCCACCGTCCACGGCTCCCAAAAGGTTGAATAGCACTTGCTCTAGTGATATTGTTAATGCAATGAAACATTAATCAAGTCTTTGTGCGCAATTGCACTACAGGACCATCGCTTGATGCTCAGTCATTAGAAAACAGTGGCAGTTTGATGATTGCGCATTAACAGAAATTGTACTTTCAGAGTATTGCAAAATGATTTCTTTTTTACGTGCTTTTGTGAGGACTTTCTGACTATAGGTCTACTGTTAGGACTGAAGTGTTACTTCCATGTGAACATGCTTTACGTGTTACTTCCTTTTGTACTGCGTATGGTGCAGAACTTTTGTTGCTTTGTGTTATATATGTTTTCCAATGTACTCATCCAGTAGCTTTGTTGTATTGGGGCTCAATGCACTGGGGGCACCTCTGATTCGGTGATACTGGGAGATGCGCTTTAGACAGCTTGTAAATGCAGTAAATTGATACCCAACAAAAGCTGTCAAGTGATCCTGCTGGATAACATTGATGCTAGTATCATTACCCCCACTGGATGCTGCTGCTGTTGATGATGATGATGCTGATGAGATCACAAAGTAATTGTACTAAGGCTTTTATATGATGCCATAAGGAATATTTTGCAAGACATTGTCAAGAGTGTCACTTTCTTTACTTGTATGTACTGTATTCTCCCAGCTGAATATGTATATATAATTATATATGTATATATATATCTATATTACAAAAAAGCATAGTATATATTCGTTCCATTTGTGAGATCCCATTACTTGTGGTTTGCTGCCGTGATATGGCGCAAGTGACGTGCAGTGCTGTGCAGTGTTGCGGCTCTGGTTGATATTGCACGCCTATGTGCACTGTGCACTATTGGCCGGAAATTGGTGTCCCTGTTTCGTGATTTATGTCTCGTTCCTTTGGAGCAAGCGGCCAGAATCTGTCTTCTGCCTCTTCTTTTCAGCAAAAACTGTCTGGTTAAAAATCCTGGGGTAGTTGGTGTGGAACAAGGTCCGCTTTACTGGTTTAGTTTTTTACTAACGACCTGTTGCAGTTGATAATGTGTAATTTATTAACTGTGTGTGAAGTATGGAGTATGTAACTATGAATTATTAGATGAACAACATTAGCCCAGGATGGAGTGGGAGACCAAGGTAGAAATGCGATAAGAGATATGCTGTTGCATAGGCAGCCAATTGGATACTGAGATTTCTTTTACTTTTAATTCTATGCTGTGGTAGGGAAGGGCCAGAGGCATAATCAGAAAATTTGTGGGAGTGCTCTCTGTTGGACATGACCAGAAAGTTTCACAAATTTCATAGAAAGGCATAATTTTGCATTGAGAAAATAAATAAATTTCCTTTCGGGGAGGGGAGCTGGTCTAGAACCCGTAAAAGCCAACCTAAATATGCCATTGGGGACTGATTTTTTTCACAAGAGTCCAAGTAGTTGATGGATTTATGTTCTGGGCACATGTAAAATCACTTAGTTCAGTTGGGTAGTTGGTTGGTGTCGAACAAGGTCCACACCAACTAGGGTACTGAGCTGTCAACTAAGTTGTCCAGAGTTCAAATTGCCTCATCATATGCAATATTATGCATGAATATGTTTTAAAATGTCTGCTCCACCTAAACGTGCGCCCTAGTGAATGGATCTGTTATTAAGCCAGTGCACTGATCGAACACTTATTTTGTTAAGACGGGACGGGAAGGGATAGAACTTTCGGGGTGCTCTTGTATGCTGAGGCTGAGAGAAATAAAGCTACTAACACCTTCAAGTATTATTATAACAATATTGGGTTACTCAATCTGATCCATGCTACGAATTCATCAAATAAAAGTAATGATGAAGATGATCTTGAAATTTGAGGTAGCTGAAGAAAATCTATCTTGAGGTTTGAGCTTTTCATGTAACTGTAGTTGTCCAGATTGTTTCTAGGAATCTGAGAAGTGACATTCTGTGTCAAAAGAGTCTCTGACCTGTTCTCTTATAGACAGCCTTCACCAGGGAGAGATTGACAGGCAAACAAATGGACAGGACGACCTATTGGTGTGGACATAGACAGACAGACAGGATTCTGGCTGGATCCCTGAAATTCATAACATTGGTCATAAACTGCATTTCAGTTGAAAGTGATAGCAGTGCTGAAGGATTTTTCTGATTAGATTATTACTTCAGATCCACTAGATCATTATTAGTTGAGAACTACATGTAAGGCAATTGGTAGCCAGTTAAACAGAAATTATGGAGTCTTTGGACCACTTTCCAAAGGCGGCCATAGTAAATACCAATAAGGCAACCTACTGTGCTCTTTTTTTTAATCCATCAACATTTGAAGGGTAATGAACTTTGAAGTATTTTCCCCTCTCACAGCTTTCACAGCAGCTGTTTAATTCATATTCTGCTGTGGAGCCTAGGTTAGCAGATTTTAAATGACTTCATGGGGTGCTTATTGGCTGTTGATGTGATTGACCAACGCCCAGCAGGTGACCAGCTAAACAGCAGGCGACCAGTAGCCCAGGTGTTCATTTGATATATTTGTTTAAAGTAGGACTATTGACCTTTCGTCTGTGACTGCAGCCTGTTCTTCTAACAAGATGCAGAACAAAGTCAAGTGGAGAATAGTTTTTTAACAGTGACTTAGAGATTTCCCCAAAATGTGCTGATCCACTCAGATGCCCACAGCAACACTGAAAATACTATGGTTTATTTAGTGGGTCCCACTTTAATGGCCTTTACATTTGTATGTGCACATGTCGACGTACAATCGACATGTACATAGTACATGCATACATACACTCATGATGCAATGTTCTGTGCCTGTTCCTTGAAATGGCTTCTATATGATGGAGACTTTAGTACCAAGATTTGCCGATTAAGTAGATCATGTTTTCTGCTGTGCTTTCTCCCACTTATCTTCTGCTTCCTTCCATTATTTACCCATACATTTTTCCCATTTATTTCTTCCTTTAATTCACTGCTTTCTTCAATTTATCCTCTGCTCTATTCCATTCATCCCCAATTTTCATTGTCTTTTCTTGTCTTGGTTTTCTGCAACGTTCAAAGACTGATGTGATGGTAAATCACAAGCAGAGCCTTCCAGATGTCGAGACTGGCCAATTACAAGATAGTGGAAACGAAGGCAAATACCCCAATTCTGCTCTGCATTACCCAAAGCCACAATCAGTAGGGATGAGAAAACTTTGGGTGGAAGCTAACGAGGTTTCTCTTGAAATGGTCTCAACTGTGGCTGTGTTTAGTGTTTGTTTTAATGTTTGCTATTTGTCCGATAGATTACATTTTATTAGGTAACAGTCTGTATAATTATATTTTGTGTAATATATCCTCAATGTAAATAGTGAGCTTGTAATTTATTATGTAGATAATTTATTATGTAGGAGCATATATGATTTATAATATAGGTGATAAATTCAATAATAGATATAATATATCATTCTAATAAATATAATTGCTATTATTATTATAAACTAGTAGCCTTGCCCGTCGTGAGACAGAATATATAAACAGTCAGCCTAGAAAATGAATGCATTCGCGTTTTCACCACTTCAAAATTTCAAAACCATATCAGTCGTTACATAGTTAGCCAATATAGGCCTACTAATCTACTTGTTAAAATACAAAAGATGTAATGATCTAAATGACATCATTTGTGAATTGATGCGCTGTCGTTGTAGCTTAGAATGATTAAGAGAGCGCAATTGAGTGAGACACACAGCGTTTATTATATGAGTGAACGAATATATTTTTAATGATAATAATATGTTAGCGTAGTTATCATTTCATTCAAAATCCTAATATTAATAATTGGTTCAGGGTTCTTATTAATCAGAATTATCACCTGAGAGGGTGAACAATTTGCAAGGGAAGCCCATGAAATTACCCAGATAATAAATAAGTAATGAAAATAAGATTTCACTCTAATGTAATGCTAATGTGATGATATCAATTTATATAGGATCGTAATTAGGAAGCTATTTATAGAGTTTTAATTTTAAATGATGGTAAACAACTTTATAAAATAAACTGAAATGACTGTTTACCTAATAAAATGAAAGTGATAGATAATGCAAATGGCAATAAGACAGAAGGTGAATTATGCTAAACACATTGGAACAAGTACAGTTGTACCGAACACAAATAGTGTACTCAGTTTCGAGATTATATTTTCAGTGTATTCATCATATGTTTCAGACTGGTCAGCCCATCTTCAGTGGAGTTATTTTTGGGCATTGGGTATTTATTATGTTTGTAGAAAAATCTAATGCCCAAGTAACACATGCAACACACAAAAGTAAAAGAAATAGTTGACAGCATTCAATTGACATCCTAAACTATTGGTTTGCCTACAGGTGTTGTATTGTTGATCGCGAAAAGCTAAGCTATTTTTCAAACTCCTAGCGATTGTCACAGAAATTGGCAAATATGATGGCCACCACTATACGCTATTGACAATGTTTTAAATCATAGTGGGAGGTCATACGAAAGAAAAAGCAGATATGCCAAAGCTTGTCCACAGCCAGTGATGAGTAATCAAGGTTTTGTAATTAATTAATTAGAATCAGCATTTGTTTGGTATTCATGATTTGAATTAGGATTTTTTAAGAACTAATTTGTTTCAATTAGAACTAAAACCTCGCCCCCAACCAATTAATCAACATTAGCTGTTGACATCGAACATATTAGACTATCAAAAGGATTTTCTTTTCTAACTTGGCATCTAAATGTTGTGTTAGATATAAATGAGCATTGAGCATAATTTAAATGTCAATGGTCTTAATTCAATGTTTACACTTTCCTCTCATTACATTGAAAATATTCAAGTTATGCTTTGCAACAAATTTTAGCTCTAACACGTTAACTTTAACATATTCAATTTAAAGCCTACTTCTTTGCTCACTTCCTGTGAATCCTTCAACGCTAGGCACTCGCTCCATTGATGCCAATGATGCTGTGACAAACAAATTTTCTTTTTCATTTGTAAAGTCTGAGAAACCTACTGTATTTTCTTGCAGCAGGCCGCAGTTCATAAAGTTTAATCGACAAGTTTCTCAGAATCCATTGCTGAGTCATCCTTTCCTTTCCTTATATACAACTGAAAGGATCACCGGAATGAACTGCATTCAATGCAATAACTTCTTCAGACAGTCCTTCAGAAGAATCATTAACTGAGGGAATAGACAACCATACTGATCTTATTGCATTGCTTACTTGTCCTTCCTATTCTGCTGAATCGACCCACTTTATGTTGAATGGAGGATCCAGTGCTATCGAAATGATTGAGTGACTTTGAGTAAAGGAGAGAAACGCTGCGCTTTGAAGGGCGGCGAATCAACCAAGTTCTAACGGATGTAATACGAATATAGATCGAGTTTCTTGTTTCGTCATTGCTGTTTTTTAAGCCAACAATAGTCTGAATAACCATGTTCTTTTTGGATGTACTTCTGACTAATTTCTCAGACTGCTGTGCCAAAATGTAAAGACCCAAGCATTTTATGTGTAGTGTACGTAGAGCTAAACTCTCACAACCACCGTTTCTCAGAGACCTGAAGAATGAAATCAAGAAATCATGCATATCAAAGATAAAATGCATCCCTACTGTTTCAACTTGTATGACTAAAGATTGGACGTTTGTTGCAGAGTTCTAATTTGTTCATTTTCCAGACAATTGTTGCTTTACTTTAAAAGATTCTTTACAATTGTTAAATTTGTCATGTAGCAACTTGTCACGACTAAAGGTAAATACTCAAAGAACATCTTCAGATATAAATGTGACAGTACCCTGATTGACATATTATGTCGGAGTTAAAGAGAAAACAAAACAGTTTCCTCCTTGGATGTCACAATTGATACATGAAGCGCATAAATAAGGCTGATGATATTGGTTGAGTTATATTAGCATGCAACATTGAAGCTTCTATTTAAAGGGCAGTAAGGGACAGCCTAGGTAATTAGGAAGATTATGAAATTTTAGTTAGAATTAGACACCTTTAATTAAAATTAGCCAAATTTTGGGAAATGCTTCAATTGAATTAGGATGCGCTACTAAGTTAAATAGGTAATTATTTAGTTTCTAATAATTTGTCACTCATCACTGCCCCGTGTGCCCACACACAGACACATTCCTACAAGTATAGTGATTACAATTTTCTCTTGTTCTGGAGTAAGAAATAACATTTTTTTAAATGCTAAAATTTTTTTAGTTTTAGATCTGCACAAGGGTGGAACGCAAACGTCGCAGGATGACAATTCAAAGCTATGTAAGTCTCTTTTGATTTTGTATTTTTAGATTTTGATTCAAATAAGGCTTAAGTCTATCATTTTCCGTTCTTTTTTTAAGCAGTTCATGCTTTAGAAGATTAATGAGTTATGTAATAGAATTTTGCCTAGGTATCTTTTCTGTCTTTGATATTTGCGTTGTTTATACATGTGAATTGTTCTGCTGAAAGAGGCACTCTTTATAAATTCTCAAATAGAATAGAATAGAATTACATAAATTGATTGGCATCTGCTTAGGAGTAATTTGATAGCTTTGAACCTTAGAAGTTCTTGTTGCATCAATGCTTTGTCAGTTGGTCACCAGAAGTTCTGCACAATTGGCAGGCTAAGAATGCGTTTGATGTTAGAGCTCAGTTTTGGCTTTGTTCCGTTTGTTGACGTTGCAACTGGTCTTAGTGATGAAGATCTGCTTAATGCTTTTACCTGCAGTTCTGTGGATCGCGTTTCTTTAAAGTAATCAACTCGTCTCCCCAATCAGTCAGTAATATATGCAAGAGGAGAAGTCGAATTGCTCCTGCTTTGCAGACTGGATTACCTGTTTTTGTTTTTCTCATAAATGCACAGCCTAGTTACTGGAAAATAAATTCTGCAATAAGTATCGTCTCGGTTGATGTGGCATCTTTGCTTGCATTGCAGTTGCATGGCTTATTTCTCATATTAAGGGGTGATGAAAGAGATGGGGAAAATTCATTTGAGATGCGAGGAAAGTTTCTATGGGTGTCTGATGGACAATAAATGGTTGAAATGATCCTGGTGATTCAAGGTGGCTAACTGGGTTTTTTTTCACCATTTTCTCATCATTTGTGTTTGAGGTTCAGTTCTCAGTACAGTTACCATGTAGCCCATTGATACAATACAATGCAATACCACTGTATTTTGATATTACCATCCTTACAAATGGTTCAGAAGTGCAGAACTGGACATCGGGCAATGCAGCACCTCCATTCCA
The DNA here is from genome assembly GCA_034693945.1 of Dendrobaena attemsi. Taxonomy (NCBI): domain Eukaryota; kingdom Metazoa; phylum Annelida; class Clitellata; order Crassiclitellata; family Lumbricidae; genus Dendrobaena; species Dendrobaena attemsi. Next base: position 8,101 of record JAQFXW010003368.1, read on the forward strand.
CCCTGTCCATCGCCTTCTTGGTAGCATCCTCCCACGTCATCTCCAGGCAATGTAAATCTGTTCGGATCGTCTCCATCCAGCTCTTCCTTGGTCTTCCTCTTCCACGTCTTCCCATCTTCCCATTCGTGATACAGTATCAGTAAACGCATATCGCGTGAACGAGTTAATCCGGGATCTCGCCGCCGTGCGGTTAACTGTGAACGAGTTAACTCGGGGATCTTGGTAAAGGGGTTAAGAGAAGCTGGGAAATGGATTGGCCCGCGTTAGTTTTTTTTTTTAATATCATTGTTGTCTTTTTTACCATGTGAAATGATTCTTGAAGAACCTCAGTCGTTTTCTGTATTGGACGTTGCATCCTGGTTCCAGGTCTCAATCTGGGAAACCTGTAGTCCTTCTCTTGTTCTTTGGCTTGGTCTTGCATATAGCACAGTTTCCAATTGAAAGGATAATTCCAAGAGTCACTCTCCTCTCGACCTGACAGGTTATGATCAGACACTTTGGTTCATTATTCAAAGGCTGTCTGTCATTTGTAGTGGTGTCATCTGACTACAGCTATTAATGTGCCTCCATGAATGGAGTAATCCTGTTCAAACTGTCAATTACTTCATCAAAGAATTTCTCAGAACTGTGAGAGGCAGTTGGGCCATGACAGGAGACTGTTGTTTCTATTGAATTGTATTAAGGTAATAATTATATAGCGCCTTTTATACTATGACATTTGAAAATGACTATAGTATAAGGAAAAACGTTTAAATGGCAACTTCAGACCTAAATATCTTCTGTGAACAAAACAAGAAAATTGTCATCTGCAAAGTCTTATAGTCTATGAGACAAGTATGCTAAGTACAGTTGGAAGTCGGATAGGCCATGTGTTGTCTGATGTATGTTTCTTCATTCAAGAATGTATGTAGACTGTTTTGTCTTATTGACTGTTCTCAGAGTGGCTAGTTCAGTACCGAACATTAACTGATTACTACTCGAACATTATCACATTCATTGGATTATTATTATTATTATTTATTATTATTATTCTTTTTACCAAGGTATCAGTGATCCTCTGGATTCAGACAATATTGCTTTTGGAGCAGGAAATTTGTGTTGAGGGTCCTCAGGGTTTGAAGGGAGGTAAGTTACCCTTGAACACGACCAGTTGCGTTGGACACAGATGGAAATATGCTGAAACAAGAAGTTGGTCTGACATCTGTCACCAATAATGAGTGACATACGAAGATTAGCTTATTATTATTATTCTTTTTTTACCTGAGGTATCAATGATCTCTCAATGTCCTTAGCAGCAGAGTTGATGACTGGAAGGGAAGTCAGGCCTCGTCTTCTTGCAGTATTGCAAGTGAAAATGTCCAGGTCGCATATTTCCATCAACTATCTTTTCAACAAAATGAATTATTTTATTGCTCATCCCACTTTTATATAATTATTATTATTTTTTAACCTGAGGTTGTTCTATACAGAGATGCAGACGTGGATTTCTGGAATGTCTTAATTATTATTATTTTTATTATTGTTACAACTATGAGCGGAGGTGTGCTATGAGATATGGGCTGATGTACAGTTTCTGAGCAATAGTTCTGCAAGCACAGACAGATAGACAGATCTATAATGCAACCATGCCCGCATATAGACATGGTTTTTAAGTGAAACTCGTATCTGATGTAAGTCAGATCTTTGTCACAGTAATTCACTGTGGGCTTTTGTAATAAATGTAATCTCCTCATCAGGCAGACATGAATTTAGTACCTGTCGTAAAATTTGTTCTGGATGGGACAGACTTAAAAATTTAATTAGAGATCAGATGAGAGCGATTTTCAGCTGAAATGGACGTTTATTCTCCATAAATGGGGGAAAATGAAGAGATTCAAAATTGAATACATACGACTGAGCTGTGCAATACTTTAAAATGCACTGAGTAGTTTCTTGAAAAGGTGCTATATAAAAACCAGAATGACGTATCTTCAGTATGTCTAAGCCGAAAGCATCAAAATACAGGTGGAAATGGCGAAGAGTTCCATGGCGACTAACCGTTAGTAACCAGCGCAGGGTACTGCAGGTCCAAGCCTTGGCTATCTAAATATTTCTGATCGCTTGTTCTATTTACTTAGCACCTCGACAAGATTGAACACTCGTCTGAGGTGCTCTAGACCTGATCGAACAAGACAACAATATTAATCAATCGCAATTTGTATAGCACCCCTTCAAGATCCCTACTCAGAGGCGCTCAATAGAACAGAACGCTTGCAAAATATAAGCATGGAATGGATCCGATCACTGTGAGACTTCCATCTTGCTTTGCGACAGTATATTCTCAATGCAGGGACAACCAGGGTCGCTGGAGCAAAACCCTCGGTCTTTCGATTTCACTCCTGGTACATAAACCGCGGAGGTGGATGGACCAGTTGATGCTGCTCATTGTTTCGCTGCTGAATGGTTGAATTGGTAAATAAATCGATTCTATCCACATTATGGCCAACAGATAGATAGGCTCTCTGCCGCTGATGAGGAATTGATTAAACCGGCTAAAGGGTAATTTTTTGTTGATTGCATATGGCATATTTGTAATGGCTAGGACTGTTTTGGGTTGGTATTGACTGAGATTATTCATCTCGTAGATTGCAGGGGCTCATTTCATTTGCTGGGTAGGATATCTGGCAATCAACTGCTGGTCCACCTGCTTAGATGATTAGCTGCGGCTTGCGTCGGAGGATCAGAGAGTATAATTATGTTGAAAATCAAGATTTATTTAGAAAACTTGGTCGGTTCTTAATTTGCGCACACGTGCTTTGCATCGCTAGCTAATTTATCCTACATTTGCCATTAAAAGTTTCCGAAGCAGGTCAGATGAAATTAGATTCTAATGCTGCCTTTTCATCTTCTGCTTGCTTCTAAAAAAAGTCCATCGAATTGTATTGTTTTTAGTTTTCACAGCTTCCTAAGAAGCGTCATCTTTCCTCTCATCTTTGCTCGGCTCAGAAGTCGCTGGGCTTAATCGTAGATCTTTTGCCAAGTAGCAACTCTCACGCCCAGATCTCGCAACTTGATATTGTTTTATATTTTCCTGGCTTGATCTTTCCACGTTATTATGTTATTCGGTCTGTGTTTCTTTTGTTCTTTGTTATCTCGTGTGCTGCAGCGATCAGCTCTTGCTGTGCTGTGACCTGATGATGTCTTCCATTTGTTGCAATGGGAACAGCCGGGATAAATGGTGTACACATTTCGATAGCAAGCGTGTATGGCCGTGTATGGTCTCTGTTCATTTTCAGTAAACTGGTCGGATGAGAGGCTTCACCCACCGCTGTTGAACGCTGGAATAGTGGATGCCACGCAATTTACGGTTCCTGTGTACACACCGTACTAGCCGGTGATTCAATCTCTGAAATAAGCATTGAAAAGTACTAGAGAAACAGGCATCCATGGTGGTGCCCTTGACCTATGCTTTAAGCAATGAGTTTGCCAGGCCAGAATGACTTGGCTCGTCTCCATTGAAACGCGTTGCTTATCATTGTTTGCATCTGATTCAGAGAGAAAACAAACTGAAACTGCTTCCGTGAACCCTGCTGGAAAGCTATCGGTTCTTCCTACTACCGGGGGTAGTGGGAAGCCTCAAGTACGGGGCTCAGTCTCTTGAGCCGTCTACGAGAGATAGCCATGGCTATAAGTTATGGCGACTTCATTTTCTAGCCTTGGAAGTTGAGCGCGCATGGCTAATTCTCTCCTTCACATTGGTGGGTTACAGTTGATGCATTCATTTATAACCGCGTTCGATTGTCGGTGCTAGTGAAGCAGAAATGTCTTGACAGGAATTGAACTATCAACAGTCGCATTGACAGTGCAGAGCTCTAGACTGTTGAAAAAGTGTTGATTAT
>JAQFXW010003369.1:0-11977 GCA_034693945.1 Dendrobaena attemsi
GTGGGCGATCTTATTTTCCAACTGACACGAGACAAACCACACAACAGAACAGCGCCTTTGGCAGCTAACAGAAACTTCAAATAAATTACTGCCTGTATTGAGCTTGAACCCATGATCGCCGGATCTGACACTGCTCAGCTTATCGACCAACCGCTCTCTCCACTAAGCTATGAACCCACCATCACTTAATTTCTGTGAATCAAGGCATGAAATCCAAGGCACTGAATCCAGCAAACTAAATTCAGGAATAGGCTGACCATGCACAGGCGACATAAGACTACAGACCTATAGCTATGCCTGACCTGACTCAAACCTTGTATTGACTTAGGTAATAGATCATCATTTCTGCGGTCGAGCTGTAGGCCCTAATATTACGACGTCATGCGGTGCTTTCAACGTCTAATGAAAGTGCGGTTATTAATCGGGCCTACGCGTATACAGTTTTAAGAGTATGGTATTGGTAGGCGGCCTATCTAGAATCGTATACAAGCTATTGAGCAAATTAATGGTATAGGTACTGTATAGGCCTAATAGTAAGTGATGTTGCAGGAAACTACAACCGTGCATGTGTTAGAATGTACACGCTATAGACGTAGACTAAATAGTTAACTCTTTTTACATTCAAAATATCGTCCTAACTTTCACCTCCGACTGCAGGCAGGATACTGTAAATTTAGTTAGACGTATACAAAAATCATTTTTGCGTGCCTAATAGATATTATAAGTATAATTGATGTATTGGTCCTCTGATCAAGAAATATCATAATAATTATTTATGGTTCTGTAAGGCTATTTTTGACGCACACACACACGCCGTGGTTCGTTCTACTGCCCAACAGCACTTGAATACCTCTTTTATCATTTCATGACTCTCTCTCCGCTCCTTACTCTTTCCCCGCTGAATGGTGGGGTTCCTCGGTCCTAGGCGCTCTCCCTCGTTCCCTAGGCTCTGCTACTTTACAATCTACGCACGGCTGACTTGAGTCGCATTCTATCAGAAAAGTGGGTTAACCGTCCTCAATATTTCCGCAGTGTGTTCAATATTTCATGACCCGTCTTTTGCACCTGATCTACTCTTATTTGTCAAAGTGCAAACGCATTGGAGATCTGCATGAGTGCTTGGATTCATTCATGTCACTGATTTATATATTAGCATATACTGCCCTTCAAGGTGACTATACTCCGAAGCGCTCACGACCCTCAAATAATCTTCGGTTGACCTCCGATGAAGCCCTACATTTTCCTATTTAACCTGATGGGGTCGAATTCAAATCGCCAAGATTGATCTTCTCCGTTTGGAAAATTCTTTTGCTGTGCTGAACTGTAACCTTTACCAAAGTCTAGCGCATGTAAATTGTTTACGTCAGACCAATTGCCATCGTCTCAGTCAGATTTCTTTCCGTGTGGCGATCATTTCCTACACTAAACTTATTAGGCCTATACATATAGGCCATTGTAGACTGCTGTTTCGCAATCCACATCTTCTTAAGAGTCGATTTTGCAAATGCCATGTATGCTGGTCTGGACTGCGCTCATTCCTTGAGACTTCAGCCAATTCTCAATGCTTTGCTGGATGCTTTGACTAGTCTGATTGATGATAATATTAGGCTATATCCCGAAGTTTAGCCACAACATAATCTATCTTCATGCGTGAACTTTGCACAAGTTGCCTGTTTCTAGTTAATATAGCAACTTAAAGAGAGCGGAATTGTCTTTTGGTAATTGATGTGGCGTTCAATTTGTCCGAACCTTCATATTCTGAAACTGATAAGAACTGTTGGCTACAGTTAACTTCAATCGTCTCACAGCCTTTAGCCATCAGGTATAATTAATGTCCTTGCATTATGTTAGTGGATCTTTAATTAGAAGTCATTAGACGAAGAAAGCCATCCAAAGTATAATAATAATAAATGTTTTACAATCAAAATCTTGGACGGCATTCAAACACTTTTAATTAATAGCAGGTGCTGTTAACTCATCTAAATTAGAAGCATTACAGTGCACATGAACTTTTTATTTTTCAATTTATTACTAAGGTATTCCACGATTAATTTCATCAATAACTCAAGCTTCTAGCGCTTTTAATTTTCTCCAAAGGACACACGGCAATATAGTGACGGCATGTTAGGCGCAGCTGACTTGAGGAATGTAATCGCTAGAATGACAAATAGCTAGCCAATCTTAACGCTGTCTCAAAATTTCTATCAGATTTTGGAGAGAGACTAAAGATTGATGAGTATAAAAAGTAACTATTTTTATGGCGCCTTTAGATATTAATCCGCGCCGAAGGATCAGATGTCCGTGGAACAGGTTATCAGAATATGCATGAAGGAGGAAAGAAGAAGATGGTTCGACAGCATGTAGACTAGAGTCCTCGCTAACTGAGATGAGGAAAGAGAGTACTCAAGGATGCTCAAAATTACGGATAAATGATACTACTCAAATCAGATGAAAATATTTAGAAGTAGAGATAAATAGAAAGGAAAGGCGGAAGACTTTGAAAATATAAAAAGATAAGCGACAGTGGGCGAATAAGGAGAGAAGGGGTGAGGAAAGGTCGTGACCCGAAAATGATCGGAATATGAGGAGGAGCCATGCAGTCATCGGGAGACGAAGTTGAAGATTGAGAGAGAGAGAAAAAGAAGAGAGAGATGAAAATAGAAGATGTAAGTAAAGGCGAGCAATAGAATACTCCATCAACAGAGAGAAAGGAAGGGAAGAGAAAAAGAGAAATCTAGTTAACGGTGGAACATACAAAGTGGCGCATCAGTTGAATCAACTGCCCAATGAGAGTCAGTAAAGGCGCAGATTTCCAGTCACATCTGTCTTACAAAACACTGCGTCGGACATTGGATATAGATAGGCCTTCGACCGCAGGTGAAAATAGGCAAGAATGAAAAGATATCAGTAAGTCAAAGAGATGTGGAGAAATCTATATAGGAGAGAGAGAGAAAGAGACAGACAGACAGACAGAAATAGAGAAAGAAGAAGAAACAGAACTATACCTGTAGCTAGACCTGTAGCTCTATGGCAGGAAGTAATTGATTCCATGTTAATTGATAATGAGAGGCAGAGAAGAGTAAAAGATGGAGATGGGCGGTATGACATGGATGATACGAAATAATAGTAATAGAGACGAAAATGAATAAGGAGAAAGGAAGAAAGAAAAAGTGAACCTGTCTGTTTGCATTGATGTTGTAATTAGAGCACAGATGAAGAGGTCTCCTGCTTAAGGTTATCATCATCAAAGGCCGACGACCGATTGCCAACTAAGGCACATCTGCCTTAAGACGACATGGAGTCGGACATTCATAATAATTATTTTAGCCCACCTTCTGCTCCAGGTGAAAATAGTTCAAAGACTGACTCGATCATTATGACGCAAGACCGTTTAGATCGACTTGATTAAGGTAATCGAAAATACTTGCCAGTTCTACATGGATACGAGTGCTATAATTTTGTTATGCTATTCATGCTATATGCTGGTAGGATTTGAACTACACGACATATCGGTTACCGTTATAGCGTTAATAGATCATCAAGCAAGACCTATAAATTAAAGTGACGATAATTTATATTTTCCAATAACTATAGTAGCCTACTCAAAATGAAGTGTTTTGTCAAGAGCGCACGTATTGTTTAAGCTCCCAAAGAAAGACTGATTGCAGCGTAATATCTGTTACAAATCTTAGCTTCGTTAAATGCTTTCTTCGATTCCGTCTAAATGGTTCGTCAACCGTTGGTGTTGATCGTCTGTGTGCTGTTTGTCTTTCTTCGCTCGTTTCAGCCTTTGCACGTTCAATTTGCACCAATTCCTGACACCTACTGCATCGTCTAAAATTATGTGCCTTCTATCATCTATCGCTACACGACCTCATCTTTATTGTGGGATATTTCAGGTGGCTTGGACTCTTCTTCTCACTTTTTCATTTATTATTTCACGAAGCCAACTGATGCATAGGCTTAAGCTCCCTCTGCTGGATGCTATCCAGATGCAGGGCTGGATCAGAGAAAGCCCAAGATATATGCTCAACCAAGATTGTATTGACAAAATATAATAACAGTAAGGAAGGAATTTACATTGTAAGTTTGCATACCATTGATATGACCTTAATTTTAAAATATTTAGTAGGCCTGGGTCCTTTGCCCCACGGGAATCATGGTTAATACAGACCTACTGCGGCTTAAAACAGATTTCCCTGGCATACATGGTTTCTTATCTTTAGAATGGACTGAGAAAGGTTTCTTTTCAGAGAATAGGTTTAGAAAGGATTTTTTTCTGTAGCATAATTTCAGAAATGATTCTTATCTTTGCAATACGTTTGAAAAGGTTTCCTTAGCTTTATTAAATGTTTAGAGTAATCTATGAGGTTATTCTTTAATTATTACTTAATTGTTGTTTAATTGTTCTTTATTTATGGTGTAACTGATTAACCAACGACAAGAGATTCTCATTATTTCATAAATTCTATTACTTTATTTAGGCAATGATATAATATCTCTACAGCCAGTAGAAAGAAATGTCGATGTAAATGTCAAATCAACAAAGCTTCTTTTTACCTATAAGCTAAAGTAACTAGAGATAATATTCATCAGCGTTTATCTACATTCTATATAGCAAACCAACTGTCAGTGTCTGCACGCTTTCGTTGTCTTTTTGAGCAACAATGTAAGTTTGTTCTAATCAAACTGATTTCCTCTTTTATCCAAAAGCGTCTTTATCTTCGCTGAAGCAACACTGACTTCTAATGTAATCTTTTCCCTCCATGCATTTCTACTGGCTTCCTGAACTAGTTGGCATTGACTTCTCCGTCATTCTTCGATGTGCTTCTATACATGTCACCGCTGATGTATGCATGGCTAGAGAATTTCATAGATTCCAGTTCCAGTAGGCCTATAAAACGCTCCAGTCAGTATACTGTAGCCTGTATACTTCCATTAATGGCCCGTTCTCCCTGGCATTAGCTAACGACACAATCAGTTGAAGTTACTGATAATACTTATTAAAAATTATTAATAATTAATAAACTTGGTTGGATCTGGTGTCCAACCAGACTTGGCTGTATCGCTGACCAAATGCGCATGATGACTGACCTAGGCCTACTTCTTGGAGATAAAATTGCAAATAGGTATAGGCCTGCTATCACTGTATTGAATGTGCGCATAAGCTGCCTATAACATATAGGCCGATAATGATACGAGACACGTGAAAGGTTTGTATAATTTTTATATTAAGCAAAGCATGGAAATCTATCGGAACATGCAGTTAGGTTGGCCAACGGAAATAAACTAATTGCGTTGCATGCATATAGCGAACGCTCTTGGATAGTCTTAAGCGTTAAATGAAGCCTTCTGCTTTTCATTGCCTTGCAAACGTACATGTATACCAATAATCTACATATATAGCGATGTCACATATATAATTATATATACATAGAACGGGGTTATACTATAATATTTATTTATGCGTCTACATCCGCAGTTTGACCACCAAAGAACGCATTGCAATATATAGGTTTACAGTGCACTCATCAGCATCAGGTTAATGTGGGCCTAACACCCAAAGACATAAAGTTAGCGTCTCTTCCATGGTGGGCTACATGTCCAAGGCGTGAATGGATAACGTAGCTTATAGAGTTTTGTTAGTAAGAATAAGTTCGTGTGCAATCAACTTGTTGTAGATTATGGTTCTTACCTCTTAGCTGGCATCGGTTCCGATTGTTCTTCGCCATATTCAAAATCGATCAATTCTGTAAAGAAATTGCATCACTTAAACTTAATTCGTTCATTCATTCTGGTCTATTATATAGCGCCTCTTCAAGAAACTACTCAGAAGCTCTCCCAGCCTAGCCGCGACCAATAAAAAAGACCTAATGTTAAAACAAACCATTGGGAACGCTTTTGTTGACAAATCACTATAATATTGATACTCTGAAAATCGTCTTCCTAGGGTAGCGTGTAGGCCTGTATTATGTTACAGTCAACTTGTGAAGTCAGGGACTTTGTAAAGTGCCTTAAATTTGTAGGCAATTTGTAACGTCCCTAATTCACTCAGGCACTTTACAAATTGCCTTAAAAATACCAGGCACTTTATAGATTGCCTGAAATTGGACGACGAAAACTTTACGCATTGCCTGAAACCTAAATGAGTGCCCGCAGTTTTAGTGTAAATCGGGGCCCGGGCGGCGCCGCTCACCGCCCATGCACTCGCGTGTAGGTACCCTGGTGGATATTAATGAGTCTGCGTACGCAGATAGATATAGGGGATCGGATTGGCCCAGCACAGACTCACCCGAGTGAACGTGTGTAAACAGGGGTGGAAAAACCTAAGTTTGTTGGACAATAAAAAGTTTGTTGTTTTAAAGGTATTTTATTTTTTATAGGTTTTTGGTTTTAAGAATCTCCATTGCGGAAGACGTTAAGAAAAAGCTCCAACTCAGATTAATTCAGTTGAGATTTCAGACTGATAAACGCAAAATTATTGACAGCAGTTGATTTCATTACAATAATAAGTCAAATCCTGGATCTTAGGCCATTGTGAATGATTTAATGTTAATAAAATAATTATAAAAATAGAAATTAAAAAACCAAAAACCAAAATTGCTTGGTTTCTTTGATTTTCTGTTTTTTCCTTTTAAAAGAAGAAGCTTTTCCACCTCTGAAAGTACAGCAGCAGAGTAATGAACGATGCTGCAAATCGCAATTTATTTTTAAAATGCCTGTTTCTTAGGCAAATTGTAAAGCGAATGATTGAATCAGCTACTTTACAAATTGCCTGAATTTCAGTCACTTTACAAAGTCCATGACTTCACAAGTTGACTGTAACACATGGACGACCAAAACTTTACACACTACCTGAAAGCAAAATGACAAACGTTATCCAAATTTATTACAGGTTATTATGAACACAAGCGATTTGGGGGACTTTACAAATTGCCTGAAATTTAAGGCACTGTACAAAGTTCCTGACTTCACAAGTTGACTGTAATAACATCACTTGTGTGCATAATACGCTATAAAAGTTGGATAACGTTCCTCAGTTTGAGAGAGACATAGACAGAGACAGAGAGACAGAGAGATAGAGACAGAGAGAGACAGAGACAGAGAGAGACAGAGAGACAGAGACAGAGAGCCTATATTATATTATACTTTATGCTCCACTGACGTAACTAACCTGTCAAATGACGCCACTAAATTATTCATTGTCGGCCTCAATTCGTTTATTCCAATCCCCTTAAATGTCCCATAACATTATGTTATCCATATGGTCGTCTGCCGTGCCAGCACAGAGGAATAGCCTATAGGCCTACTGTGTTGAGAGCGATGTATCCGATGACGTAGAGACCAAACAGATTTGAAATGCGTCTCCCAACTGACAATGTGTGACTGACATGTGCAGTTGCACCCGACGGAGGTAGAGGGGAGAAGATTCCAGTATGAAACGACGTTTCTCGCTTTCCCAGTCTCACATATTATCATATTCGATTCTGAATAAAATTCCTCAGAATTAATCCTTATTCGATTATGCTTTCGTTTTTCCGAGAGAATGTTCGTGAACTGAATGCATGACTCCGTGCATAGTGAATTTCTGTCTTCGAACGCAGTTTTGCTTCAATCCTAACGATCGATGTGCTTTGCATCAACTCGTTCACTTCTCATCATTATGTCTAATTAGTCACTGTGCATAGACATATATTGATTATTATAACTGGTTAGGATTAGCTATAATGGCTCAATACGTATTTTAAATTAATAAGCCAACATCTAAAGCCACGCAGCATCATAATTTGACAGGATACAGCAGTCTAGTCTCAATAGCTTATGGACAAGTCAAAATAAGGTTCTCTTGGCTTATGCATGATCATCATCTAATTCCTATACAATATCACACAATAAGTATAGGCCTACAAATAGTCGTTACTCATGTAAACCCAATAGAGACAGACAGACAAACAGAAACTAAGACAGACAGACAGGAACAGACAGAGTTATAGCGAGACACAGAAAGAGGGGAGAGTAGGCCTATTATATGGGCTATAAGTTATTATAGTAAGAGAAGTCGCTTATCACGTAACATAAGCAGGGACCCGGCAGTAGTGAATTGTACAGCGTTAGCGACAGACACCGATGGTATACATCGATGATCGATGGTTACATTGTTACGACGAGAATTATGGTTTAGAATAGGCTAGACCTTGTGTGAAATGTGTAGCCTATAATTAGTCTACAAAGGCATGCTCCGGACATTGAATGATCGATTGATGCTGTGCATCGTTTGAAGGACAAAGGTGAAACCTTATTAGGCCTAGAGCAATTTGTTTCGAATCGATCATCTTCAGAGTAATATCTCAGCACTTTCACTTCAAGTCGCCAAACCTTTGAACTTGAAGCATCTATCGTATATACAGTAGGCCCACTGACATCAACCACATGGCACCCAGAACATTTTCGCTATTATTCCAATTTAAGACCAAGGACCCTTATAATAATATAAATAATAATAATCCTCGTCGTTGAATTGGTGCCGTTCCAGGCTTGTATCATTAGGCGTTAGATAAGTCCCCGAGAGATCATGTATACAAAAATAATAGTAATAATATCATAGACTGAGACCTACCTCGCAGCTGATCCGGTGAATATTCGTTCACGTTGTCGTATCTTCTTACCATGGAGAAGGCCGTAACGTTTGAAACGAGGCAGACAGCCTGCAAGCAGACGACCAATGAGACGCGAAAGGAGACACTCTGTCTTGATGTCATTGTATCGACCGATTGCGTAACTAAAGTAGTTAAAGTTCCTCCTTCTTTCTGTTCTACTATCCGTTGACTACACTATGGCCAGTTTTCTTTTTAAATTTCTACTATGACTTAAATGTGGTTTACTTAGGTTTACTAGCATCAGAAGCGAGATCTCTTAAATCGCCTGCAGAGTAATAATATTCCAAGAGCTGCTAATCGACTCTACAACCACAGATCAGTGGCTGGTGACTTTCCTTGTAATACTGTTGACTGAACTGATCGTGCGTCTTTCTATTTGGACTTTCCGTTTGACCAGCCTTAATCTAAAATCACTGGATTTTATTGACTTATTCAATGTATTTCACCCGACAGATATCGTCAGAAAGACGTTTAAAACGCAGACCTAAGCAATTGAATTAAAATCGACGTAATATATATAAAATGAATTGAAAATGAAAATTATCCCATTTCTTTGCGTGTGTCGTTCGCTTTTATCCCGTGCAGCAAGAGCGATAGGTTTCTTCAACGGCCGCGTTCGCTATTAGCCAAGGTACATACGGCGACAATGGCGGCGTTGGCTTTGTCGGCTTCAGTGCAGCAGTTGTGTGAGTCGTCGCCCGTCCTTTGGTCACCGATCGGCTGTATACATATAAAGCTGCTTGTGTGGACCGTGCTTCGGCTTTTCATGTGGGAGGCTGCTGCCACTGACGGAGTAGGGCCTCTGTCGCTTGAGGTACTGATGATGATGATGATGATGATGATGATGATGATGATGATGATGATGATGATGATAAGACTGCATGCAATGCTTGGTTGTACGTACGATCGCTGAGACAGGTAGTCATGAATAGACTAAGCGCCCAACTCAATTGCTTGTATGTATACGTGTACGATGCGACAGCCCGGCTGCACTCCACACCTGCTTGTCTCGTCCGTCGTGTCCCGTCTATATCCTACGTGCAGTGGGCCTACTACCCCCTTCCCTCCCCAGTGACCCACGGTGATGCCATAATGAATTCCAGAGATGTTAAGACGAAGAAGAGCAGCTCCTCCAATTCCAGACTCAATTCCTTCGCCTTCCGGACCAACTGTCTCCTTAGATGTTTCTTTGTCGATCACATCTTTCCCATCTCTCTCTCCGGTCTAGTTTCCTCATCAGTCTCTTCTTTTTATTAGCACTACTGGAGCTGATAGGAATCTCTTTGTTGACATGTCCTTCTGTCTGTTCCTTCGCCCTCTGACGTCTGTCCCTTTGCTCGTCTGCTTATTTGTCCGTCTCTCCCTACGTCAAGTTCATTCGTCCACTTCGTCCTTCTTGTATACGTGATGTATCTCTGTCTGCCTGTATCTGTATCTCTGTCCTTATGTACCGTAGCCTGTGTGTATTCCTGCATGTCTGTAAAACTGTAAGTGTATCCCCATCTGTCTTCAGATATTACATGTATGTATGTCTCTTCGTCTCGGTATTTTTATGATCTGTCTCTTCATCTGTTCTGTTTATAAATCTGATTCTGCCATTATTCTACTTAATATTTGTCTGACTGTAATCATGCGTCTGTGTGCGTATTTCTTCCTCTGCAGCGTACCTGTCTACTGTCTGTCTATCTGTCTGTCTATCTGTCTGTCTATCTGTCTGGCTAGTTGGCTGTTTTGCGTGGGCAGATTGACTGGCTTAGGTGGGTGATCCACTGCGGGGCTTCGTCTTCCGTCGTCTAATCGCCTTCTATCAGGCGTCGGCTTCTCTTTCTTTATCTCTCATCTGCTATGATCACCGCAACAGCAGCTGAAGCAGCTGCAGCAGCAGCAGCAGTTATATAGCCATCGTATTATAAGGCAGAAACATCGACATCATCGTCACTTCTTAGTCGTTATCATCATCACCAATTATTCATTATCATATTGTCATCGTTGTTATCATATTCATCACCTCATTTAGTAGAAAATTATTATAGACCTATAGCTCAGCAGTTCCCAACCTGTGGTCCGCGGCCATGTGCCAAGTGGTCCGCGATCAGGTCCTAGAGAAAAAGATTTAGTTAAGACAGGAATTTTTGTTGGAAAAATTAAAATAGTGTGAAGGCAAGGAAGTTTGTGGAAATGTTTCATTTTGGCAGGAGAAAGGTGCTAAATTTGCGTGTTTCTAAAAGGTCATCAATCACTGAGGTAGGAGAAGTGTGATAAATTTGAGATTTCCGTAAAAATGTAATCAACTTTTTCGGAAGGAATTTGTAGGCTAGGCGGTCGAAAAATCAGAAATTTGTGCGGTGGTCCGCGACGCTGGGAAAACTTTGTAAGTGGTCCTCAAGTCCCAAAAGGTTGGGAACCACTGCTATAGCCTATGGAGTTATTATTTCTACCGTCTTACAACTGAACGTCTAGTCAACTAAGCCAGCGGATTGGATTTGTCGGTTAATGAATGAACTGATTCAAGGGATCTGCTACAATAATCCAGAGACAGCGTTTGACGGTTGTTTAGATGCTTAGACTGGGGAAACAGTCTTTCACTTTATATAATGAAGAATTTTATGGATAATATTATCATTACAGTCAATGCCATGGACAACTAGCCTATAACACCTATAATTATTTACATGCAGTGTTATTATATAGATCACCATCATCATAAGATTCTTGATTCAATGTAAAAAAAATTGACACTCTGACAATAGTAGCCTAGACCTAATAAAATCCATTAATTAAGAGAATTTTAAACTGTTATAATTGTCTTTGTTCCTTTAGGTTATATAGGCCTGCAGGGTGAGGCAAAAATGACCCCCATACGATTTTTGAAAATATTTTCGTCAAAAGTGGGAACATTTACATAAACGTTTACGGTCTGAAAGACAATTCATATTTACGTACAATTACTAAATTTCACCAAAATATTCGAAACAGAACAAAAGTTATTCAACTTTTAGTGACGTCACCCACTGCTTTTTGGTGGTTCAATCAGGTTTCACAATTTTTTGCTAATAAGATGACCCCCTGCGTTTCTGCCAATATTTCCGTCCGAAGTGGGATTTTAAAATAAAATTTTACAGGCTGTAAGATAATTCATATCTACATGTAACTAGCGAATTTCATCAAAATACTTCTAGAAGAACAGAAGTTGTTAAACTTTTAGTGGCGTCACTCACTGTTTTATGATGCTTAAAATAACGTTTCAATTCAATTCAATTCAAATAAATTTATTGAGAAACAAACAAAACAAAACATCTGGCCATCAGTGTGCAAACTTG
>JAQFXW010003370.1:0-11976 GCA_034693945.1 Dendrobaena attemsi
TTCATCGTTTGAGATACATTCACTGTTATAAGGCAGTCCGAGAAACGAGCCGAAGTCTGCCATCTTTGAATACGAATGTTTATTAACCTACCGCATAGCAGCCAATCAACAGCAGGGCGCTATAATTCATGAATATTCATATCTGAATTCGTATATAGAATGTTAATATGCTTCCCGGTAAATTTATTTGATGCTTTTGGCAGAGAGAGTGGGAGGTGAAAAGGACGAAACTGCAACCGAATAGACTGACTGACTGCTGCGACGTGTATACAATACTACACATAAACAACCAGACTAACCGCTATGCATAATGTATTATGCTTAGAACTAGCGGAGACATATTTATAACGGATACAGTAGGGTCGTAAAACGTGCTCAGTGCGATGACGTACACGTGCGACGTGTCATTCGGACAGACTCTACGTGTTGTCCGTTGGTCTGACCGTGTATAGCCTATACGAGGGTGAACAGCAATTTGAAAGGAACAGCATATCAGTGTTCTGGCCACAGTGACTGTAGGATCTCGTCATCCCATAAGCCTATGCATGCATGATGCAGCTTTCGCTCATTAAGCTTATTATCATTCAATCACCTTGATGGTAATTATTTATCGGTCTCTTTGAAGTTTGAAATAATCAGGACTGGACCAGTGGGGGGGAGAGGAGGGAAACAATCTGTGCGATTGATTGATGTCATCACGTCGACTTCACATCCTGGAGCACCAGAGCATCTTCTTGATCACCCTCAGTCTTGACGCTAACTTATAGGCCTAGTATCACAGTCATCGATTTTAAGTCGCAGTCATACAGGAATGCATGTAGGTCGGCTTAGCACATCTGAGCAAAGTGGGCGAGTGGCCCCACAATTATGAGAAGTGGAGCGTTTTATTGTTTCGAAAACGCCCATTCTAACAGTAAATTTGTTGAAGGCAATCAACTCACAACAGGCTTACAATGCTGTAGGAATTTTGTTTGAGGGACCTTTAGAACCGTTCAGCATATAGACAGTAAAATAAATCAGAGACGGTCTGCCCTATGCGGTAGTTTTCGTAATTTTATGTCACTAGCTCAAGTACCCGGTTTCGCCCGGGTTTGACTAGAATAATTATTAGTGTACGCAACAGATAGGCCTATTTTTCGCTGTTCTTCATTCTCCCCAAGACCTAGACGCTTCATTTGCACTCGCAGTTTTTCCAGTCTCATTTTCCGCTGCTCCTCATTTTCCGTAGCTCAAGCAGTTCTTTTCTAGCCGAGACTGTCGTTCTTGAGAAGCCTGAATTTGTACTTATACTTATCCTTTGGATTAATTTAGCCAATAGATTTATTCTTTTAGGTATTTTAAAACTTCACTATATACAACATAGATACATACATGCATCATGCATACATACATACATACATGCATTATGCAAACATACATACATACATGCATGCATACCTCTAAAAAATGAATAAATTAGCATTAATTTAAAGTTGATTGACTCGTCTGGATAAAGAAATGCTAGAAATGGAAGTTACTATAGTAAACATGCATAGAACATACGACACTTGGTACAGTATGAGAATATACCAATACCAACACTGCAGTTATTTGTCATTTGAGCCGTGAAAAGCGACTGATAAGTTGCGATACAACAACATTGACAGAAGAAGGAGGCGAATGGAAGCTTAGAAGATTACTATTGCATGGAACGGAAACACTACAATGAAAGAGGTTCTTTGAATTAGCGTCCAATGTAAGTATAAATTATTCGAGAAGCCAAAGAAACTTCAGAGCAAAAATCATACACAGGACTATATACATACAAGCATCCATCATGCATAGGCCTATATGTATGTATATATGTATATATATATATATACTATCTTCCTCTTTCTCACCCGTCATGAATTTGCGCAGACGACGAGGCCTCAAAGTGACGATTCCAGGTTGCTCCGTCCTTGGTTGTATCCACCGCTCTCCTCAGGTCCATGTTTTGTATCTTTGTGTATTATACAGCCATACGTACATACCGATACTTGTGCAACGGTGTACATACATACTATACATCTATACGTACATTCATGTACAATTATACATGCATACAATCATGCATTACATACACAGTTAGTAATATAGGCCTACATAGACCGACACAAGCATTCCAAATGAGCATAATACATTCACTGCGTGTATAAATAAATTGCTTCATTTTAATGCACACAGTGGCAATATGTAATGTGTATAGACCCAACAAATATTTTTATATTGACGCGCCCATAGTCTACATGGATAGATGACGAGAGGGAATTAAGGGAGGGAAAAGTCGGGGGCTGTGTTTATGAGAGCCATCGGCAGATGACAAGAGGGAAGCCACCCACCCACCACTCTGTCGCCGGTTCATTAGCCAAGAGCCGTTCGAGTGCACCGTATTAAAGACGGGGTCGGGTGGTCTTATCAGCGCAGAGGGGCTTTCAACGGTCAGCAGTGGCGGTCAGAGTTCACGAGAGAGGGACGACGACGGTGGGAGGGTGGTCGAGAGGGAACGGGAATCTAATCAGAGCCTCGCTACGATCGACGCAGATCCAGCCGATGAATTGTGGACAGAGAGCGCACAGAGGGTAGGCTGCATTTCTATATTGGGGGAAACGTGTTTTGAAATCTGAGCATACGCACTTGGAAGCGAAATCGACTACTTATGGATGCCATGCAACGATGTGTTGTCATCTAATAGCAGCATTTAACGATAAGACACAACTCGTTTAAAACCGCAGCAAATGCGAGCTCGATGAAGGAGCAATGAATGTTAATGCAAAATAGTGTTATGTCATTATGATGTAACATAAGATAAAGTAAAATGTGATGTAACGTCGTTAAATGTCATCCGCACATTAAGACTATTCAGTGATCGTCTAGCCAGATGCAGAAATGTTTCAGTGCATCTTTTCCATCTCTATGCATGCAAATCAACACAGATTCTTAAATTTTAAACAAATTGGTCGTCAGCTCAGTGATAACTTGGCACCGTCTTTTTAAAGTCAACTGGTAAAGAGTGACTTAAAGAAAAGTTACCGATAAGCGAATAAATATAATTATATTAGTAGTAGGTCTACTAACATAAAGATAATCATTACCTTTAGTTTCTGACGTCAACCTTTTTGCGGCGATGGGTACGAATTAATTATCTCCGTTTTCCTTTGTTATTTGTAAAGTTCATTACTCCTCGTTGTGTTGACCTAAGTCCGAATCGTTCTTCCTCTCTAAGTGCTCTTTTAGTGCACTGTCATCCGCATTAAGACACTGCATGGTGTTAGTTTTGCGAAAACCTTTTCTGGACTGCTTCATAGGATAATATCTTTGTATTTTTTGCAGTTTGTCTACTCGATTACACGCTGTTTTAATGTCTGATGCACATGAAATGCTGAGGCGAGGGATTCAATTCCAGACATAATGGCATAATATATATTATATATATAATATATATATATATTATGAGCGTTTTAGTGTGACTAAAACAACCATTTGAAAAGAACACACAGTAATAAGAATGTTATTGCAGAACAAATTGCATGAAGAAGATGAACCACATGAGATAGTAAATGAAACATTAAATGGAAACACATAACATATGAAGCATACAGGCTTATATATATATATATACACACACAATTCATATTAAATATACATAAATGTCTCAATTCTTACATTGACATATACAAATATACACTCACTTACATATGCATAATTATTTTGCATATGCTTGTAGGCATATGTAGAAGTTTGCATTATCCTTACACATACATGCATACAAACATGCATATATGTGCTTGTATAGCATATACACACACTATATACAACATAGATACATGCATGCATTATGCAAACATACATACATGGAGCCGACATACATACACACACATCTACATTCACACCGAGTTATTATATATAATCTGAATAGTTTTGAAACAACGTTTAAATATTTGAAACAGTTTTAAACTCGACTGGAATCTTTCAGCTGTTGTTGGTCTCACAGACAGAGAGGACCATCGGACTCTGTCTTCATTCGCCTGATGGAGCCACTTGCCCTCCATTCCCTTGTCTCTCGACGACCCTTTCCCTCAGATGCAGCCACCGGAGCAGGGAGGTGCTGCGATCGACTGGCGTTTGTGGGCAGCGGTGATGTCAGTCAGGTCGAGAATGAAGTCTTCGACCTTTGCGCAAGAACACCACAACACTCTCAGTTAAAGAACGTAAAGCGACCGCTGGCTATAGATCTATATCGACAGGCGCTATATAAATCAAAACGGGCTCTTACACGGGAACTGTAGAACTATCTATAGGCATATGCATTTATGTCGTCATCATCGTCGTCGTCGTCATCACCGTCATCATCCCAGTCGTCGTCATCACCATTATCATCGTTATCATTATTACAATCATCATTATCATTATTATCATCATTGTCATCTGAATAATGGTATTCCGAGTGGTCTTACCCTAACCAGTTTTCCGGCAGAGTCCGTGGCCTCTCGGTAATCATCGTCGTTGCCGGCGGGTCTTCCTTCACGGTACTGAAGCAGAAGGTCGTACAGATTGTCAATGGCCCTGTATAAAGATAGCACAATAACATGGAGAATGCGATGACGAAGATGATGCTGATCCAATTGACTTCGAAAACTCCATCTTTGCTGGTCTCTCTTCCGTAAACCTTACTAAGCTCCAGTCAATACGGAACACTGCAGTTGTCCGCTTGATCCATTGTCGCCAGAAGTTTACCTATAATATCATCGTCTACCTCGTTCCGATGATCTTCACTGGCTTCCTGTACCCCATGGCAGAGCAATCAGTGCAAAATGTTTAGCTGTTCTGCATAGCTGCTTGGTCGGGGAAGATCGAGTCAAATCAAATCAAATTTAACAGAATCAATTCCACGGTACAGATACAGACCTACAGTACTGGAAGATCATTCAAATATCATCATAAAAGCAAAAAGTCAAAAGTCATATAAAGAATTAAATAGACAGCTATTTATTGAAAACGCAGAAGTTTAGGATTTTAACATGCATGCAATAATTAAGATTTGTCGCTTGTACGATGACTGCGGTGCTATCATGATGCGACTGTGTAAGAATTAAATAGTTAGAATGAAATCGTGGAGAGAAGCCCCCATGCAGTAGGCTTAGCTATAGTCGTCCCCACTATAGGCCGTATGCATTATTGTACACGCAGATTAAGAATAGCAGAATAAAACAGAGTGTAATCCTCTAGATCCCATAGATTTTTCTGCACCCATATCTCTTCGCTTCTTGCATGGCCTGCTAGATGCCAGTGGCTCCTTTCGGTGGTCAGAGGCTGTTACCCGCATGTGATGGGGCTACAGTATTTCTTAATCTGGAAGATGTTTTTATGTTGGTCTCTTTGGAACGGCCTTCAAGTTGGAACACTGAAACAGCCTTCAGGCAGCAATCGCGTCTTCAGCTCCAGTTGCTTCCTCTGTCTCAGAAACCTAAACTTACATTCTATTTATATTCTAGTGAATAATAGTCCAAATTGATTGTGATCGGGAATGCCTTCAAATCATATTCTAACGCTTTATAAATGTAGTACCAAGATCAATATGATGGCGACGACAATGATGATGACGATGAATACAGTTACAGAAACATAATTGTTGCACTGAATTAGACTGATTGAACGGTTATAGCCGATTACATACCGTCCAAAAGACGCTAGATAAATGTCTACATGCGAACGATCATTGTTTATGATGTTATTAGCGTATTATCGCTGTTATAATGTTATAGTTATTGCCACCATAATGATAATAATCATCATAGAATTATTAATTATATTCGTATAATCGATGGTGCTGCTATCATGATGGCATTATTATTTCTGTATAATCTTGTTGGCAGATATCAAGTCCAGGTTGTTGTATTGAACACTCTGCATGCATTAGGCTAACAACAGTCACCGTACATAAACTGTGTTCAATAATTATAGTGAAGCTTACAGGAATAGGCTGCCGATGACTATGGTCCTCCTCGTGCGCTCAGAGCTGACTTGGGTCCATTCTGCGTCGGTTTTAACGACATTGCTGAGGGCTTTGTCCTTGCGCAGCTGAAGTTCCGCAAGACGTAGGTTGCAGTTCAGTTTCTCCTCCTCTTTTCCCTGTTGAAGAAGAAGACGACGAAGAAATAATTATACGGGAAGGGAAATGAACGCAAGATGAAGAAAACGAAGGAGATTGAACACGTGAAGAAGAAGAACTCGAAGAAGGATGCGAAGAAGAAAACGCTCAGAACAAGAAATACAGACAAGAGATGAGAGCGAAGAACGTGAAGAAGAAGAGGAAACATGCAAGGAAGGAATTCGGGAAAGGAATTCGAGGAAGAATTAAAGGAAGACCCCGAAGAAGAATTCGAAGAAGGATTTGAGAAAATTATATGCAAAAGAAAATATCAAGAGATGAGATAATAATGTGAAGAATAGGAAGATGGTGATGATAAGAAAAGATGAAGATTGAAAGAAGGCCATACAGTTTTTAGCGCAGATACACGTTTCAGCATGCAATATCCTTTAAACTCCAATCTCTGGCGTTGCAATCGAATGCACTTACAACCATACAACGAATTGACTCAGATGATTGCTTTGTCGCCCCCCCCCATCAACAGTTTTCTCTGCTGATCACGACGTTTCATGGTTTGACCGCCCTCCCCGCAATCTGATCTGGAAATGGAAGTCCAGCTGGAACTTGACTTGACATAATGACGGCAATCATATGGTTAGTTTAGCAACACTCTTTCATTAAGCAGATATACTTAGCGTCGCCCTCCTCCTATACGCAGGCGGGGAACTGGCACTATCACACAGCATCACAGTATAGCAGCCTACGAGCAGTCGTCTACCTAAAGCACCGAGACGTGGCTTTGGTGTCGCCGTGAAATGTCGAAGACTTACGTTACCATACATTACAACAGTGTACATACGATGTATATAAATACCTCGATGAACTGTTGAAGTCCGATGCGCAGAGCTTCCATGGCGTCGAAGTTGGCCTGCTGCCGAATGGACAGCTCCTGAAACACAACAACATACAGACATATAGGATTATGACAGTTAAGAAGGAAGAAGAAGAATAACGGTCCATTGAGCTTTGAAGGTTGCCATGTGTGTGAAGAAGTATTAGACACTTAAGTAACGTAGCCTCTCCAAGACATATACAGGGGCTGGTGAGCAGACATCTCCCTCGCCATCTCGTCTTCCCATCGAAAGTGTGCGGTCAGTGCATACGTGACAGATGAGTCGGCAATAGAACAAGACTAGCAATGATAATTATTATACCGATACTTAAGTCTATCCAAATCAACTGAACTAAGCCTCAAATTGGCACTTGGATGTACACATGTAAAGCGATTCATTAGGCCTATGTGCGAATAAGTGCCTATTCACTCATTTAATCAATCCTACATGCATTCAGTCCTCTTCCCATCCATCCACCCATCCGTTCATCCATCCATTCATCCATCCATCCATCCGTCCATCCATCCATCCATCCTACCATCCATCCACTCATCCCATTATCCATCCATTCATCCTACCATCCACCCTCAATGTCCATCCACCGACTGATCCATTCTTTTCAACCTGATCAATCGATCAACCTGTGTGACCATCCATCCATCGTGGTGTGTGTTCTAATACTGTATATACTGACCTGTCTGATGGCTGTGAGTGTGTCGAATCGTGCCAAGATTTCTCTGCTTTCGCGGAATTCGTCTGTGGCATCTACGACGTTCGTCATGTACTCGAAGTACATTCGATGAGTAGCCAACTCCCGACGGAGACGGTTGCGATACCCGACCATCGTCTTCGTCTCCTTGTAGAGGCTGCACAGAGGGGCATCGATGCAGACAATGATAATCACGAAAGAGGAGAAACAGAGAAAAGGAGGAGGAGAATTAAAAGGGAGAAGTAGGAGAAAGTGAAAGATAAAGGTGTGGTGAATTTAGAGGATTATAAATAAGAGGATTCAGGAGGAGGAGGAGGGAGAAGGAGAAGAGTGAAGGACAATTGAGAGGATTAGTCAGGAAGAAAGATGCAGAAGGAGGGACAAAGAAGGAAGAGGGAAGGAAGAGAAAGCAGCAGAGGTAGAAGGACGGACAGGAGAGAGGACAATGGGAGAAAACAAAATTAGAACAACCAGAGGATGATAAAGCAGAGGATGACGGAAGTGTCAAAACGAGGATGAAGAAGAGGAGTAAGCATAATTGAATGAAAGTATAAAGCAGAGGATAGTGAGGTAAGAGGAAGCGGAAGATGATGAACAGATTATGCTGCTGGAAGAGGAAGATCAGGTGCAAGATGAGGTGGAGGGAATGCAACTGGCAAGATAATAGACACACAATTGAATGGAGGTAGCAGTAGCGATGAACAGAGATGCAAGGGTATAGAAGGAGATGGGCGTCGCACAGCTAAGACAGGCAAGCATCCACAGAGATTTGATTGATTGATTTGAGTGATTGAGACAAACTGGCTGACAGACGTATATATAGACAACTCAGACAAGTCACCTGATGATCTCTCCTTCCTTGCGTCGCTTCAAAACTCTCTCATCGTCGGCTTTCTTCAAGGCCCTTGCTCGCTTCGAATCATTCTCCTAAGCACAGACAAACGCACAGACAGTCAGACACGTACAAACACACAGGAACACATAGACACACATGCATATATGTATATACTATACAAACATGTAACATATATGCATGAAATGCATACATAAATATTAAATAGTAACATAAATGCATGCAATCATTCATATATACAAACAGAGCTAGCCAAAGAAAGCAGACACTGTCACAGTAACAGAAATACGTAAACAGTGTGAGAGAGACACAGAGACAATAGTCAGAGAGACAATGGAGAGACAAACAGCCGACAGAGAGACAAGAGACAGAAAGACAGGTTTTATCCAATTCAATCTGTTTATTTGCGAAACACCAAACCAGAAGAACAGAATGATAAACAAACAGAGCATAGCAAAACAATACATACTACAACTGGAACATATTAATTGAAGAACTTAGTGGTAAAGTGAATCCCAAATTGAGTTCCCCAGAAGGGAGAAATCCCGCTAGGACCCGGGTAGCGCTACACAAACTTTTAACCTGATGGGGAGCAAGTAGACTTAGATATAGTTTTAATTGAAGGATAAACAAGGAAAAAGAAAATAATTGTATTGAGCCATGTAACGTAAAATAAAACCCGATTACAATTACCAAATGCAAGCAAATATAACCATGTCAAATGTGCAATCACTATACAAGAACAACATAGACAGAGAGAGTTACAACGAGATTGAACGACACAAAGAGAGAAACTGAGACAGAGTGAGACAGAGAAACAAGGAGATAAAGTAACAGAGGCAGAGACAGAATGAATATTTCAGACAGACAGGGACAGGAAGAGAGAAAGTAAGCAGAACAAACCTTGAGAAATTTCTCGAATTTGTCGAGACTCTGTCGCAGAAGAAGTTCCTTCTGTTCCAGTTCTTCTCTTCTCAGCCTCAGTCCCTCCATCTTCGTCTGAAACTCCTGCTCATCACCCACAACATTATCACCATCATCAGCAGCAGCATCACCATCACCCACAACATCATCATCGTCGTCGCCATCATCAATCAATATCGTCGTCGTCATCGTTCTCATCATGTACCTATAATCCTATGTTGTCTGATACATTTGCAAATAGGTAGCTGGATGTCGTACCGATCTGCTCAGTTCACTCAAGGGAATGTAATCCAATTCGAAACAATATGAAATAATGCAACGAAATGCACTTCATCTTATGTTGCTCTCCTGCTAAAGTTCAATGATGACCTTGGACAACAGTGACGTCCCTACTCAGAGGTGATTCTGAATCGCAGACACTCTGCATAGCAAGCCGAGCAGTCTAACCAATCGGTCACCCGCTAAACACGATGACCCGTGTAATGAAGAAGTTCCTTTTAGATTGGATCGCATCAAAATTAATTTTCTAAAATCGCCGCATCAATTCTAAACACCATTGAACGTGCATATAGGTCTACTTCTATGTGCACGTTTCATCTGCATCAACCGTCCTAATTTGTAACCGAAGTTGACCCTTATAGCTATTTCATAATCGTAATGGTAAACTCGAAATATCTAAAGAATAACACTAAAACTAGTTTAAAGCAGGGCATCGGAATATTCACTACAGCCACGTCGTTGCACAGACACCAACTAAGTAACTGTATAACCACGCATCTTCGCTGAAAAAGGCTTCCACGAAGGAACTTTATTAGACGCTATTAGACGACAAGATTACGATTGCGATAACGAATAGAACAGATGTGTATCATGTGTGTGGGGGTGATACCTCCTTCTGCGACGACAGAGCCAGTTCCACTTCCGCCATCTCGCGCCGTATCTCTAGCAGTCGGGTGGCCGGAGTGGCGAAATGCGAGTCCTTCTTCGTAGGTAGCTTGCTGAAAATAGCAACGACAAAGCAGAGGAAGATGAAGTGGATGAATGAATGCGCGAGAATCAGAGCAAGAAGAAAACTGACAGGGTGAGAAGAAATATGGCGAATGAGAGAGGCAAGAGGGCTAAGCAGAGTGAGAGGGAGAAGAAGTAGAATGAGTAGGAGGTGACGGAGAAGGAGAGAGGAGAGGAGGGAGAAGAAGACACATAAATAGAGAGGAAAAGGAGAGGGAGTTGGAGGGAGGTAGAATGAGGAGTAGGTGATGGAGAAGGAGAGAGAAGAGGAGGGAGCAGAAGACACGTAAAGAGAGAGGATAAGGAGAGGGAGTTGGAGGGAAGTAGGAACGGAGAAGGAAACGAGAGGGAGAGACCTTGTTATCGTACATGGGGCCCCTCCTAGCCGGACTTATGTTCCTTTAGGGTCTCCTTTGGAATCTTTATTATAGTCAGCACTTATGTTGTTTGGACCTGATATCATTACTTGTTTTAGTTTAATCGTGTGCTACTTGATATGTCACATGACTGCGTTTCGGTTTTTGGTTCAATAAACTATATTGATTGATTCAATGCACAAATACTTAGTAGTAGTTTCCGGCGTTAACGACATCTTACGAGAACAGAGACCGTTGCCGTCGAAGAAAGTTGGTTAAGCGTTCTAAAGCTGGTTTTATTAAATAAGAATTGCACAAATACTTACTCAAGCATCCTGTCCTCGAACATTGACCGAAAATAGTCTTCGAGAGCGAGCGGCATCTTGAGCTTTTGTCAACTTCTCACTTTTCTAGATTTACAACAAACCAACAAAGCTTATTCTAAATCAGATTGAAATAACCAGTTTCAAGTTTCAAGTAACGCCAGATAAAATTATGGATGACGTAGCGATGACGTGCCGCAGCGGTTGTTGTCATGACAGCGTATGACGTACTAAAATAGTCACACACTGTTTCGAATTGCGGTTTAGTGTCAGGCTTAGTAGATTAGTGTCTGAGTGCAGACACAGAATATATAAAGCGTAGCTTTATAAATTCTGGGGTGTAGAGCATTTTGGTTACTCCACTCTGACCACCCTTGCCCGAAGCACACTACCGTTATCTGTAGGCCAACCCGTGGCCGGTACCCCCACCGGTACTCAAAATACATGTAGCTACCCAACCCGACCAGTTGGCTAGGCCTACCCGCGGGTATATCCGCGATATAAAGGCATAGGCCTAGTTGTATTGTATTTCTGGCCTTGTCCTATTATATCCATACCCCTGTCAAACTCATCAATGTTCGTTTAATTCACAATCAAGCTGACAATAAAGCGACTTGTTACTGTTATACATCTGTCATACATCTTTGATACGGTTACTATTCTATTCTATTCATAGATTTATAAAGCGCCTCTTTCAGTACAACCTAATCAGAGGCGCTCCCATCAGTGCGTTGGACCCCGTGAGAAAAGATAAGTTTTAAGACGGCGGGCAGAAACAGTAGTACTGCCAGTTAAGATCGC
>JAQFXW010003371.1:0-11975 GCA_034693945.1 Dendrobaena attemsi
TCTCCCTTTGATGCCTATTGGGAAATTTATTTGTACAGTCTAGTTTGTATGTGTTTTGGCAATCAATAAAGTGACTAATACTACAATCCTTGAGGTCTGTCTTCAAGAAATCTTACCTTCAATCAATCAATAAATCAATCATTTTATTTGTAACCGTGTAACAATGAATGTTATATTACAATTTGCATATACAGTCACAAAGAGGGGGCCCTAAAGGGATAGAAAAAATTCCACTTGATCAGCTTAACGACCTGTAGGCCTACATATTATTTCTTAACCAAAAATAACCTTAACCTTAACCTTCTTAACCTTACAAGCGACAACCTCTTTGTTTTTTCTCTCCCAAAGACTTTGTTTACAAATAGAAGTTCATAACACTGACATTGACACTACTCGTCAAGATCTGCCCTGACAAAATAGATCCTCGCCGCTCTCTACATTGCGATTACACTGTAGAATGGGAACCTCGCTCGTTGGGTTGGCTATGAACAGAAACAGTAACTATATGCTGATAACTTCGTCAATGATCGTAGTCTACCCTTCCAATTGTGGTTTGAAGTTCCTTCCTCTCGGTATTTACATTTTGACACAGATTTTTGATTTGGTTATTTCATATGTGTAAGTAACTTAGGCCTGAAAGGCCTGTATAAAATTGGAAGCAATTGTCTTATTAGATATAGAGTATGCAACCTTATGAACGTTTCAAAAGTTACTGCGGAGGAGAATTTAGGCTAGATGAGATGACAGGAAAGTGTGATTAGCCTAAATTAGATTAATAGGCTAATTACGTGTTTCATTAAAATGAAACCTTGAAATTTCTATTTCCAGATGCATCAGCTGATCTTGGATTACAATGGTTTATATAGACGCTTTGTGATGAAATCGTGATACCATGTGACCGAATTCTTCAGTATTAGGCCTTAGTTGATGTGCGTGTACCCTACAGTGTAAGCGAACTACAATCCTAACTAGGTCCCACACACTTCTCTTATTAGTCTGGTAGACGGTAGACCTGCTATAAATTTTCAGCTGCGTTTCTCTCCTTTGGTTTGCCCCACACAAACAAAATTTATGCAAACCATAGACAAACTAATTCAAGAACGTTTTATTTGGCCTACTACACGTAGGCCTGCATTGTTAGCCTAATGCAAACAAAGCGTTAGGCCTACATGCGAAATGTTCGCCTGCCTTTCTTGATGAACTGATAGGGCTGTAATATTATATATGACTACGAGTTAATCAGGCCTTAGGTCATTATGACTCATGTCGATAATTTTCATAATTTCGAGGGACATTTTGGCAACAGTTTACATTGTTCTGAATCTATAGATATTTGCTAGTGTGTATCCCGTTGTTGGAATGACTTTCTTCTAGCTTTAAAAAAATTTCATAACAAACCAAAAGCAAAAGCCGCCTAGACCTATCTGTAGGCTATACATGTACCAACTGCCAACGATAGCTTACGTGTGACTTTCGAATGAACTGATGTTTATTCAACTTAGCTCAACATTTTAAAGACATACTAGTTCACATCCAAGTCTCAGTGGATAATTATCAAACTGAATTTAACTAGAATTGTGTAGAAATGCTATACATAGACCTACATGTACCATACATATGCTAAGCCAAAAATTCTTACTTTACCTACGGCTACTGTGGCTACTCTACATGTAGCCTACTTACTCGGATTGAACTGATTAGGCCTATAGAGTTGATTTAAAACACATATCCCTTCAGAAAGCCTTGAGTTGACGATGATGACTAATTTCCATAGATTTATATATACACAACTATAATATAAAATTATAGCATTTATTTACAATGCCTTCATAACAAAGATGTTTGGCATTAAGATTAAATTTACACTGGTTGAAATTATACACTTGTAGGAATTAACCATTGAATTTTAACCATCTGTTATTTTAATTTTATTCATAGATTCTCTCGATCTTTCGTTCAATCACTCACTCTTTGGTTACTTTGTTCATTCATTCACTCTTCCTCAATTCACTCATTCCTTAATTCACTCTTTCACTTTTGCTTTCTCCTTGGAGAAGATGTGTTTGTTCGTCCATTCGCTCATCATTGCAGTTGTCATTCATTCATTCATTAACTCACTCGTCATTTAATATATTTCAAATCACAGCAGAATGGGACAAGTCCAGTAGTGAATGATGCAGTATCGACTGACGACGGAGCTGTTCGTCTGACCGCTGCATTCACAGCTGTAGACAGAAGGCGAGTTACGATCGGAGCGAAGCAAAGCCTGAGTGCCGCCATCTGTCGAACAGACGACGCTCAGCACAACAGAATCCTGAGAAAACAGAAGAGCAGCAGCAGATTGGATGCTTTGAGTGATTGTGTTAGAATATTGCATGACATAAGCAGCACTTAGTTCTACTTATCGATTCCTGTTAAAAATGCAAATGCGCCCAATGTGTAGCGCCTGCCACTCCACAGCTATTTCAGAACTTGTAAACTGTAAATATTGCATTACAAAATGTGCCCAGACACTACGCTATTTTTTTATTTATTCACATATTTCTATACCGCCCCTTCAAGTCTCCTACTACTCAGAGGCGACTACTGTCGGCTTCTTAATAACGACTGCATATAGCCCCCCATCTATAGGGTCAGGCCTGTCTCGCTTTTAGTCAAAGAGCATTTCTGACACTACTGTTCCTTTCCAGTAACAATTATAATAAAGCCTCACGAGCATTCTTTTATAAGTAACTTATTTTCCAGTGTTGTTTGCACACTTTTCCATCACACTCAGGTGCTTTGTTCTTCATACCTGTAGCTCATTCTTAATACTCTGTACGTTTTTCAGTTGTCCTGAAACGGGTAGAGATACAATTTGAAAGAGTGCACTACCGTCAACAACATGAAATAATTGTCGAGTATACACATACATTCAGGTTGAGTGAATTCGTTGTCGTCACAGTTTGATGGACCGAAGTTCCCGATGATTCAACATGGTGACCACACAATGTCATATTCACCAGACCACGACCAACCTAGGCGATATATAATTAAGCAAGAATCATAAGAAGCCATAAACAGATTCATTAACATACCTTAAAGTATATAAATGCACAAACGCAGCAGTAAATTAAAGACTTAATAATTATTTCTATAAATTAATCAATTAGACAGCCAAAAGATTTGATTGAAGTTGGCACAATCACAACTTTTTACAGAGTATCCAACGCATAGTAGTTGCGTTAAGTTCGCTTGAAGATATCAGGTTGAAATGAACGTAGGCCTAAGATATTAAGATTGGATAGTATGCATAATATTCATCACAAATTTTTAAGTAGCACTCTTGAAATAAAGTTGAAACTGCATTCATTGAGGCCTACTCAGATCATTGATGCATCGCCTATAATTATTAGGTCAACTGATCCAATGTTCTAGTAGTCTAGCTATAGGCTACTAATCAGCTCAGCAATTGTTGGATGACATAGTTATACACTTTATCCCATGTCAATTAACTAAATTACATCGTTTGGCTATTATATCCTATATTATATCCAATGCTAACTGTTGTTCTTACATTTTCTTTGTACTTTTCACAACTTTGATGGTTCATTTTCAAGATTTTTATCACTCATTTTGACCATATCTAGACTTAAGTTCCTTAAAAATAAATTTGGCAATTTTATATATTACAGCATTTCTTTTCAGTATTCTTCTTGATATGCCACGGAATGTCTTAGCCAACACTTACAGAACGTAATTGGTATAATTGAATGACAAGAATCTGCAACCTTTCATGGCTACTTTTTAATTGTTAAACATTCCATTTTCCCGCAACTATCCACTAGTTGTATACCCAGCATAAATTGCATACTCAAAGTTCTTTTTAGAAACAGTGGATTGTATGAGTTTAAACCAAACAGTTGTGTTGAATCCATTTTTCACCATAATATTATGATTGTTAGTCATGTTAACACAAGTGTATGTTATTCAATTTCAAGCTGTGCTCTCTGAGGTAGCAAGAACATTCTCAGAGCTGCTAAATAATTTTAAATGATCAATTCAGCTTAAGAAAAATTCATAAAATTTGTTAATTGGTAAGAAAGAAAGTAGACCATGCCTTTTGAAGGTAGCAAAAGTTGAAAAATAAGGACCCCATTTCTCATTCTATGGTTGTTCGGGCACCATATAAATAATTGACATTTTTATTATTATCATTATTCTTGCTCGAGGTATCAATGATTCCTCAAGATTTCAAAAAATGTATTAGAAGCAGGAGTAATATCCCTCGTTATAAAAACAAAATAAGTTCCATTTCCACTAACATTGGCTTTATTACTTTTAATTCTGTAATCTTGTGATCTTGCAAACATTAGTTAGCATCACAATCATCAGCCTATAATCGTCCTTTATGTATGCACAGATCTCATTAGACTCCATTAGTCATAGCAAGACACTCACCTGGCTGATCTGATAGCTGAGATCCTGCCTTAGCAAATCCACCGAATTCGTGATGTTTGTCGCCTGTGTGTCTAATAGAATGATCTGAAAGGAAAAGCAACAATCAGTCAAGTAGGTCCTAGTTGATTTAAAATTATATTCTCACATATTCACATCTGCCAGTCAATCAATTAACAATCAATTAATCACTAATTTATTGAACCAACCAAAAGTAGCACAGGAAAACTCAAAACATGATATATTCACAAGGTCCAAAGAACAAAAATTATATGCCAACTGCCTGTACTATAGAGGTTCAATAGCAGACCCTTAAGGAACATAAGTCCCGCTATAGGAGATACCCCCTTGTACGATAACGAAGGTCGATGGCAGGAAATGTAAGATCATTATATTTGAGACTGCAGCTGGCATCACATCTGCCCTCACATCACATCGCATTATTCTTTAATACAGTCAAACCTACCCTCAAGTTATATAGCATTACCTTACATTTGAAAACGCAAAGGCGCTCATGGGCTTCCGATCTTCGGCCGTCGACGAGGGGATGCACGTATAGGCGGTATATAGAAGATGGATATGTAGAAGAACGGTGTACCAGATGGTTCAACAATCACTTGGACCATCAAATGACATCGCATCATATTGGTGTTCTATACAGCGAAGCTGCAAGGCATTTGTTGGTGTTCGATCAATAAATTGTGTGCATTTGATTAAGATGGATCACCAAATGACATTTTGGTAGCGTTCAATTATTAAATTCCATGACATTAAGTCGCTATTCGATGAGAAACGATCGATGGACGTTACACTCAGACCTGTTTCTTCTGCGAATCCATCTGAGACGATAGATTCTGATTCTGCCAATTGATCACAGTCTGAAGATTCTGAACCTATAAAAAAATGCACCACCACC
This sequence comes from Dendrobaena attemsi, assembly GCA_034693945.1. NCBI lineage: Eukaryota > Metazoa > Annelida > Clitellata > Crassiclitellata > Lumbricidae > Dendrobaena > Dendrobaena attemsi. The sequence goes on from JAQFXW010003371.1 coordinate 5,354, forward strand.
TTTAACACCTTAAGCAACATCATCATCATAATAAACATTGTTCTCGTTGCCACCGACCACCCTCACCAATATCATGCCTTACTGACAAATTGATACTATTAATCTGACGCCACTATAGGCCACTAATATACTACTACTAAGTTGCTGACCTTGAATTGTAGATCAGAGATCGTCTTCTGCAATGCGGAGTTGTTAAGAAACAGTTCTTGCAGGAAGGAGTTGAGATCACTGATATTGCTAGGGTCTAAGTCGTTCTGAGTCAGCTGACACTAAATAAAAAACCAAAAAAACAATCACCACAATGCACTCTGTATAATAGAGTTAACAGGTTTCTGTTCGTTGTGGTTGTCTTTCCGCTCTTCTACATTTCCGTCTTCTTCTTCTAATTCTTCTCTCTTCCTATGCGACCACTTAAAGCACTACATGACATTCTTGTATTGTGTTCCAGTTTTTCTATTGAAGAAATTACTTTGCGATAATTATATCGATTACCGAGATCTACATGTATTACATCGTTAACGTCATCGCCCTCAATGTTTTCATTAATGTGGTCATCACCATCGTCGTCATCATCCACATCAATAATACAATCGTCATCGTCATTTCTATCCCGCAGCAGCCAACGCAGTCGGTTGGTTTCCATAGTTTACCGACAGTTTCTGGCAACAGACGCAGTTGCCGTCGACAAAAATTGGTTTAATCGTAATCGTAATCGTAAACTCAGAATTTCTAAAGCGCAACTTGAAGGCCAAGCGCAGAGCACCAGCCAATTCCCAAGCGCTGAGTCAATTCCCGAGCGCTGAACCAATTCCCGAGCGCTGAGTCAATTCCCGAGCGCTGAGCCAATTCCCGAGCGCTGGTTTAGCATTTTACACTCGATAATCTTTGCCTGGTTGAAGCCCATGCAGTTGGCAGTTTCTCAAGAAACCAAAATAACCCAACCATCGTAGGCGTGACTAGCGAAGACATGCTTGCCAATGAGCAGGTGCTTACAGTTTGCATGAGAGATTGACCGGTATTATAGCTGCTGATATGAATAGATAGAACCCTCCGGGTAAATTATAGACTGAGGAAATGAGAATTAGACGGTCCAATGTTACGAAATTGCATTTGATGACCGTATGAAGTCCATGCATAAACCATCTGTGCCAGCCGCGGTCAAACTGCGTCAAATCTCATAATTCAATAATTCTTGTAAAAGCCTTACCAGGACGGAGCAGCCACTGTCGAGATTCCGATATCTTTGGACAAGTTCCTCATAGTTCTGACCTTGGTCAACTCCAATCACCATGTTGACGATGGACAACACAAGGGCGACTGTTGCCATCAGCAAGACTAGGGTTTGGAGTGCACAGCAGAACCAGGAACTTCCGCATGGACCTTGGTTGCTCAGCAGATTCGGACTTACTGGAAATCTCGTCACTGGCAAGTCGTAGAGTGGATTTGAACGCCGCCTGCAGACAAATATAAATGAGATTCCTGGTTAGGTTTTTATTTAAGGGGTCCCGCGAATATGTATTGTTAGCAGTTAAGTAGGCCTACTGTTGCTGAGTTCATCAGAGTTCAAATCCCAGACAAGATATAAATCTGATTAGATCGCTTTGTCTCGACCTTCATTTCATGCTGAACTCATCATTATCTCTGTCGACTGGACAGGCCGAACACCTTCAGTCCTAGGATCTCGGATTTTTTACGTCTTCTATCGCACAATAAGAGGAATCAACAGAATGGTCTGCTACTTTCCTCAATTCCTACTTCCCTCCTCATCTTATTCTTTTTCTTATTCTTGTTCTTTATCCTTCTTCCTTTATCTTTATCTTTCTCTTCCTCTTCCACTGTTTCTTCCTCTTCCACTTTCTCTTCCTCTCCTCCTCGTCTTAGTCCTACATTTCTTCTCTTTCTTCTTTTGCACTTATTGTTCTTGTTTTTTCTTACTTATACTCCTTCCTCTTTATACTCCACTTTCTCTTCCTCTGCTTTCTCCTTCTTCCCTTCGTCATCTAGTTCTTCCTTTTCTTCTTCTTGTAGCATTTGAGTGATGATCTCTAGTTTTCTGTCTTTATTTCCATAATGTTTTGTCTTTCTTTCCGTCGATGTCTGTCTCAATGATTGTCTTTCTGTCTTTCTCCTTCTCTCCTACTCTAAATTTAAACTAATGTTATTTCCAACGTATGACACGTGCAGGTTTAATAAATCATATTCTGAGTCAAATGTATGCAAACGATAATTGGTTTGGTATCGTTAAACGTATCTAACGCGATATACACTCAAACTTAAAATCGTTAGAGCAACGCGGAACAGAATAGACAGAGCCAGACCTTGCTTTTCCATCGACTCCTTTGGTCGGTGACACTAGATGCTGCTTTCCATCTGGAATGGCCACTCCGCCGGACCTGTAGAAGGGACCTGCTCCGACAACCACTGATCCATCGTCGATGTGCATGTATCCATCCTGTATCCTAAAAGAGGATACTAAACCATTAGCAGAAGGTCAGAATGATCATTAATCAATGAGGCAATGAGCTGCGAAACTTATAATTGCTGTCTAAATTGTAGGACTATTATGCGATTGGAATGTCATTTGTCATTGGCAGAGCCGTGACTGTCATCTATTCCTGTCATGGAATGGGTCATTAGTATGCAGATTAGCTAATGATTAGCATGTGATGGCGGAATAATCTGTCGCGGATCAGCAGCTGAATCTCTATCAAGGTGAGTTAGATTGTCATTTGGTTTCGCCATAGGCTACTCTTGCGATACTGCAGACACCCAATAGAAAGTTGTGGCACTCATGGCAAGTAGAATGAAGGTCCCATCCAAGAGGCATCTGTTGCGAATAGCATACTATTTTACCATGGTAACTGACAGTTACCATGGTAAAATAGTATGCTAGTGTAAGTTAATACGTGGTGTCATATGAATTGCATTTCATTATGTAACGCGTTATTTATCGCCTTTGTGAAGTTCACGAATTCGTCGCCTAATGTGTGAGACATTGCATTAATTATATATTTCATAGATCTGGTTACATGCCAAAAGGTGCCACATAATTATAATGCCTAGTAGGTACATGTATAATACATTACATTGTATCTTGAGAATGTTTGACTCCGAGAGAGTTAAATAATCGAATATGCAAACAGCTACAGATATGCTTACACGAATACCGTGCTAAATTAGGCCCACGTGTATACATTATAGTGTGGGGCGCAGTGATGTAGTTCGGTGCTTTGTGACCGTAGGGTCGCGAGTTCGCATTCACCTGTAGTTCATCTTGAGTAAGGATCTTAAGCACATCATTCACTGAAAATTGCTCTAGGGAGGGCATAGTAGAATGGATAAGACTCTGGTACCCTCATTCGACAGATGGCATAGTAAATGAGGCGCATCGGTTAGTTAACTCTGACTCAGCATAATCGCTGTAGTCGGGAGCGCCTCTGAGTTGTAATGCTCTTGAAGAGGCGCTAGAGAAATCCCCGAAATAAATGATCAAAGTAGACTGAAATGAGACGGTCACCCAGGTAAATGTGGCAATTCTTCGTAGTCTTCCTTGTCGTATTTAATGACCGCAGTTGTACTGGTCAGTCCCTGAGGAAGGGCAGACGAACCAGGTGCCACTCCTTGGCCTCTGTTCCGTTCGTCAAGAGTGGGGTAGACCGAAGGTTGGTCATCTTCCGCACCCTCGTCGTCCTCGACAAAGGCCGGGTTGTTGTTGTCTGGGAAAATTTGGGAGATGACGTAATTATAGCTTGATTCCATCATGTCTACAATAAATGAACGATTAGCCTATTTATGCGGAGTTGGCGATATCGGATTAGACTCGCGCTGGAATTAATTGAATGTGTCGTCGTATTTCACCAATAAGAAATGTATAGTCACCCATCGAAGTAAAGTCTTCTAACCGAGCTACTGGCTTGACTTATATGTCAACTCCAAATGTCAACGTCATATCGACAAGACCAAGCGGGCAAAAGAATTATATATATAGGCTTACACCCATAGGCCTACATGCCGGTCTATGCTTTGCCACGCATTACATGACGACACGACTATAAAGAGTATCTAACTCTGCTATAATCGTTGTAAACTTAAATTAAGCATAATATAATATTTCATCATGTCATTCATATCTGGCAAGATTATAGCTGGCCTGCTGTCAAAACAATGGCTGACCTACAAGTTCTCAGGTGTTTTCTGCCTAGGTTCCTAATGGATTTTCCAATAGTTGCTCCCTTTTGATTGCCTCATTGATTCATTCATTCTAAACATTTATATAGCGCCTCTTCAAGAAACTACTCAGAAGCGCTTCCAGCCCAGCCGCGACCAAAATAGAAAGTCTTAAGAGATTTATAGAAGTGCAAAGGATTGACCAGGAGTAGCGAAAGAAGGCCAAGTGGAAGACTGTTCCACGTGGCCGGGCCAACAACTGCAAAGGCCCTATTCTGCACATTGGTCAGATGTGTCCGTGGAACCAGTAGGTCACCTCGTTCCGCAGAGCGAAGCACCCGACGTGCCGGGACGCATATTACGAAAGTACACATGAAAATTGGGAAAAGGAACGTTTGCAGCCAATGGGAAGTTGTCAATCCTTTATTAATATTCATTGTGTAATGTGTATGATAAATATTCACTAAGCGTTATGCATATTAAATAAGCAGGATCGTTGAAACATTGTGGTTTCACGATTGTGAAACTTTGTTTCATTTTAAAAGCGAAATTGGAAAAATGTCGGATTTCATAACTTTGCCTGTAGGCTATGAATACAGGCTGGCGGAGGTCGCTGGAGACTTTGATGACATCGAAAGTAATTATAGGACCTATATAAAGGGACCTTTCACGTTAGCCTGCATACCACGGATGGTAAGTATAGGCCCTATTCGCTATAAGCCTAGCTGTGTTTAATAGTTTGTTCTTAATTAAGCTGATAATGCTATCCTGAATTTATATAGTTTTCTCTTTTATAAAGTTTGCTAAAATGCAATATCTGTCTTCAACAGCGAAAACAGTAATTTTATATCTAGAGTAGGCCTATTTTTAAGAATATTTGCTGACTCTCTCTATACCTTTTAATAGCCTAAATAAATATGGAGATGTCTTTTTATTTAATTTCCATATGCTATTTTAAACTTTGAAATAGTGATATTAGATTTGTGCCAGCTTTGATAATGCAATAAACAAGACCAAGACTTTGACCCCAAGACCAAGACTTTTAGTCTCAAGACCATTCAAGACATTACAACATTTTTGTAGGTTGGTGTTTTAATGAAAAATAAAACAATCATTTCTTTCGATTAAAGCATAGAAACACAACAGATTTCAGCCATAATTATTTCTCAAAGTCTGTCACGTGAAATGCAGCTTAATTATTTCTGTTGCATTAATTTTTATAAACACCAAATCACTTAACATATTTTTACCAAAATGTTCTGTGTGGCCTCATAGAAATCCCACCATGAGAGAAAAGGAACAATGCATTCAACCGGTGCATGCAATAGTCGCTGGTACACAAAGATGAACAAGTCATGTCCTTTTTATGTTGTCCCATAGTTTGTTTTATTGTAAGATTTTATTATTTTAATATTCACTGAACATCCAGGCAAAAATAGCAGGAACTAGAATAGGTCTACACGTATTCAAAACCTAAAAATAATTAGAATTGCAGATAGCTGCAAGTCACTACAGAACATTGTATAGTGTCCTGAATAATAGGTAAGTAGGCTAGGACAGTAATCATTTATTACTGTTTTCATTGACTTTTCAAAAAGTCTTGGTCTTTTTGGTCTTAACACCAAGAGCAAGACTTCTAAAAATGAACTCGAGTTCATGACCTCAAAACCCAGGACAACAAGTTGTCATACCATTGAAGTTTATCGAAAGTTGCTATAGCGGGTTGTCTGCTATGCGTTTGATTGGCTGCAAGAATCCATTTACCTAATTGTCATGTGTACTTTCGTAATATGCTGCCGGGACCAGAGACACTGGACAACAGAGGTCTTTCCGATAAGTGCGTGAAAAAGCACAGGATGCAGCGGGAGACCAAGGCAGCAATGCGGTAAGAGACACGATGTTGCATAGGCAGCCAATGGAGAACATCACGCCTAAAGGCTGAGACCGAGAAAACTTTGGTACACGTAGGTGTGCGATGAGCCAAGCAGTAGAGCGGAGGACGCGGTCTAAACGTCTAAGTTCCAACTACCCAAAGAGGAAGACCAATCAGCAAGGAGCAGCAATTGTCAACTCGGCTCATTGCGGTTAGGGCCTATAAGCTTATACATGAGTTATCGGCATCACAATATCCTTACGGTTGTTTATTTATTGCCATAGTAACCTGATGACTTCAGCTTATCTGCAGCTCCGGCAGCATACAGATCATCTGCACAATGCGTCGCGATTTCCATATGGATGGAAAGAGCGAATTGACGGAGGAGATGACATCAGAGGGTTTCTGAAGAGAGGAAGAAGAAAGAGATCAAAGATGATGTTATGCTAACTTACATTCCTCATGCGTTCTATATAATTATATTGTCCGAGTGTTTGAGATCATGGAGAGAAGTAAAAAAATATTATCAGCATTTTAATCATCTTTTGTCGGTATCACTGTCGTCTTTATCGTTAGTCTCAT
>JAQFXW010003372.1:0-11974 GCA_034693945.1 Dendrobaena attemsi
TGCAAGAATGCTTTATGCCTCTCCTGTCTGGTGGGGCTTTGCGGGCCAAGGGGAAAAAGACAAGTTCAATTTGCTTACTATGGATTATTTGTTCTTCTTATGTTTCTAGGTCACTAACTGTTATTTGAATATGTAATATGTATGTACACCAAAATTCAATTAGAAATTGGTCTAATAATGAATATACTTACTTACTTATAAATGAGTGATTTTGTTAGGTTGCATGCCTGCCATTGTACAAAGTGCCATGAGCAACATGTCTATGATAGACCTGAATTCACCTGTAGCTCATAAATATAACTCCAAACCCACCCTCGAAATCGCTAACATTTGACACTTCCATTTTAACTTGAAAACATAGAAAACAGCACGCAGAATATAATTTGTATAACATATTATTTAATACATTATTATTATGAAATTAAAATGATTGCTGTTCAAACTGGTCTTACAAGTGTTTTATTGTCTTAAAACCCTGAAAATAGTGATGGCGCTGCCATCATTATACCTGTGAGATTTTGAAAATGTAAAGACTTATTAATGTTCTATTTAGAAGAACAATTGTGCCAATTGATAGACAGAGGAGTCGGCTAGCGAATTCCAGTGAAAAATTGAGTTGGCCTGTATCTCAATAAAGAAATCCAGTGTTATAATCCATTCTCATATACAGCATCACATCTGTTACTTTTTAAATGTCAGATCGCCATTGGAGAAATGGTCCCATCGCATCAGGCGTTTGATAGCCTTTTGCGTTATATCTATTATGGAGATGTGACAATGCCACCTGAGGACTCGCTCTATCTCTTCTCAGCACCTTACTTCTATGGATTCACGAATAATCGTCTTCAGGTATTATCCGTTTCAGTTTGTACTCTTCTATTAGTATTGATGTCGCACCTCTGTTGTACTATTTTACAATGTAATACATGGGATATAGTAAAACATCTCACTAAAGCTGATATCAGTCTGAAGTTTCAAACACATCAAAACAGCAGTGAATTGTTTGACAGTTCCAATGGAAAAATGACTTAAACCTTTTCATGACAAGAGGGATTAGTCTTCCATGTATTTTAGTACATGATGCGCTTTATTAAAGTGTCAATGATGTGGTGCTTATTATACCTGTTTTTTGTTCAGGCTTTATGGTAATAAGAATAGATTTGTTTATTATTTGTACCTTTGTAGGCCTACTGCAAGCACAACTTGGAAATGAACGTTTCACCTCAAAACGTTGTTCAGGTCAGAAACACTGCTAGATAAGTTGTATATGGTATAGCGTCCCTGAGTATTTTGTGGGAAAGTTAATCTATTTTGAGTAAAACAGTAAAACTCTTTTTCATTGTATTTGCAGTAAGTACTGGTATTTCTATCTTTCTGCAATTGTGGTACCAATGAGTTATTTTATGAGAACCAAAACGATGGGATTAGTTAGATAACAGATGGATTGGTTATAGCTGGGACTATTATTACGGAGGGATATGAAATTGCAACGCATCAACCAATCAGAGCGCGTTTCTTACGGTGCGCTGCGGGCATTCACAAAGCACGTAAGATACGGGTACTTACGTGAGATACGGGTACTTTCGTACACACTTTTAAACTTAACGGCCGCTGTAAAAATTTATCTTTTCTGTTCCTATCGTCATTCGTAATGAGTCCGTATATTCACCGAAATTTTCATTTAAATGTAATGCCACTAAAGTCATCAAATCTTCCTTTGAACTCGTTTCAAGTCGCTTTGTAAACGAAACAAAGCGGAACTATTTGTCTGGCGGGAGTACATGGCGTAACACCACAGCCGCTGCTCAAGTTCTTTCAGCTAATGCGCAGTAATCTTGGGGCCAGACATATCTAGGTCAATGACCCAATTTTCATTAGCTGCGTATCCCTTTGTAATAATAATCCTAGGTTATAGCCAGATGTTCAGCAGGAAGGTTTGGATAGCAATGCCCTTAGTTCAGTGAGTAAATCTCCATATACTTCTTGATTCTCACCAAAAGGAATGCCTCATAGGACATTACAAATAATTCTTGGTACCACATCACAGGTCAGCATGCCACTCAAGATTGATAGATACTAGTAGTGCTTAAGGTCATGCTGGAGTGGCCACTAGCCAGATACGTGAGAAGTATTATTTTAAAATAATTTTATATCAATAACCCTCAAAAGAGCATTATTAATCTATTAAGAATATTGTTGTTAGCTAGCAGCAGTTTGATGTTTCTCACCTCATTTCCTTTGTTAAGCTGAAAATTTGATGTATTTTATTTCTAAAGATACTCGAAGCTGCCGATAGAATTCAAGCATCAGACATGAAGAAAAGAGCTCTGGATATTATTGTAGCACAATTTCCTAAGGTACAGTAAACTCTTTTTCATTTTATTTGCAGTACTGTCATTTCTATCTCTCTTAAATGTCTTTTGTTTGTTTTATATGAGGTCATCTTAGCATATTTATAAGAACTATTGTACTTGGTATTCTTAAATATAGTATGGTTCATAGCAAATGTACGTACCATTATGATTAAAACCCCTTTAACGTTAAGGCCTATATGCTAAATGATGGAATAATTTTGCAATGAAGTTGGAGGTAAGAAATAGAGGCGATATTGTGTATGATATATATTAGTGTATAATATATATACACTATATAATATAATTATTATGACATTTTGAAACACCTAACTGTCAAGAACCATAGAATTGCATGAAAAACAATGCTGAAAGTTATAAGTTTCTTTTGTGCAAATTAACCATTTGAAAACCGTGCAGCAGAAAGAAATCCTTCTTGTTTATTATCTGTGTTGTCTTTCAATTGATATTATTAAATTAAATTCAGGACCAGTTGAACTGTAGAATCTGGATATCAATCTTTAGTGGGTGGAAGCCAGGCTGCATCAGAATTTTTTTGTTTAGGCCATCTATGGCAAAAACCTATCTAATACAATCGGCACCTTTTGTATAGGAAAAATTAACTTTCTATCAATTCCTACACAGCTCTTCATATCTGTGCATTGTTCCGTCAAGAACTGACTTTGACAAAATGACAGAAGCATTTAATTGTAAAAAGAATGAATTATTCTTTGTCAAGTAATTTTCTCTCTCATGTGTGTACATGCTATTATGCTTGTGTGACTTTTGTATTGCTAGGTGGCCAAAATGGACCAGATCAAGACTCTGAGTCGCAATCTGTTGCTTGACATCATTGAAGCGTTGGCAGATGACATGGCAGAAACGCGGCCTTCATCTGACATTCTGTCACCGGCAGTGCAGGACTACAGTGGAGGAACGAGACATCAGGCCATGTGACAGGATACCAGTGCTATTGCTAGTCAGCAGGAATTCAATAGAATCGAACTTTGTTTTAATGAATTGGTGTCGTTTTTTATCTGGTGATGTTCGTTTCTGCTGGTGTTTAGGAATATAATCAAAATGCATTGTTAGATGTCGCCATAACAGATGCTAACAGTGCTTCTGTCTAGGTCATGCTCTCCGTGACATTACTATAAATCACAAGTTGTTAGTAGAATTCAACTAATTATTTTTTAGTGCTCAGCAAGTCACCGTAAATCTGTGGAATAAGTCTCTTTCTTCCGTTCATTACCGTTCTGTGCTTAATCTTCATGAAAAAGCCAAGCTTTTCAACATTTTGTGATAGGCTCTCCATATTGAATGTTTCTAAAATGACTTATGTTGGGATGTCTTCCTTTTTCGAATTGATATTATCCTCCCTTTGTGGCTATATGATAGAGTTTACAGTTGATCTTGCTGGGCTTGTTGTGCTGTGGGGTACTTTGACACTGCCACTTCCAGCAAAGGAATTAGATTTAGGCCCAGCAATGGACTGCTGTAGGCCATAACTGAATTTGTATGTAACTGAATTGTTGAGTCTGACGCATGTGACCTATACTAAGTAATAGTATACTTCTTCAATGATGAATTTTGCATTCGTAGTAAATGTAAAAACTGTGAAAGCATTGATACTATATTGAAGTGTGAAAATGACTTGTGTATGGATGATGTTTCCTTTCCTACTCTTCAGCTGGGCTGATCTGTTTCATGGAGGTGTTTATTGTTAGAGTTTATTTCGTCTTGTCTCCGTCTGCTTTTTGGAATGTAATGAGGTCATGCTAACTCTTACTGTGCATTGATTATTGGTATACTTTGTGTTTTAAACTTTTGTCAGTAGTTGTCGTTGGTCAAAACCGTTGCCCAGTATTTAAATTTGCAGTATACGTGTAATTTTAGGATTTACGTGTTGTATGTGATGCACTAAGGTTCGATGAGATTGGTGACCAATTTGAAACAAGCCATGATGTATTGCATTTTAACAATGTCACAATGAGGACAGGCTAGGCAATGTTGAACAGTTACGCAGTTTGACGTTTTCTTTTTACTTAAGTTAGTTCCAGATTTTTGTTTTTAGACAGTTTGCTGTTTCATCTAGGAGCAGAAACAATCGTTTGTTAAAGTGGCTCAAATTAAAAAGACCCCAAAAGTTAACATGAGCATGACCTCTGTGCATGGCAGTGCATTGTTTTATCAAGGACCTACGTCCTACAATGCTAAACAGATGACACTGCCCGGAGTACAAATCAATCTAGTAGATCTTAAGCATTAGTATTGCTTTATGCTTTTTATTACTGTATGCACATTTTACCTGGTACTGTGTTTTACTGTTCCTGCTTTATGTGTAACTCTGTGTTAATGCGGATGATATACAGTAGTACAACTCAAGCCTTAGGTATATTGCTTCTCTCCTGATAAACGTGTATCAATTTAACATCTGATTAGGCACAGGGTTGTATTTAAGAAATTCAATTTGTTTTGAAGGTAGATCTAATAAATTATTGCCTTCAACTAGTTAATTTGTGAACAATTGAATAAGCTTCAGCTGAATTTGTCAAATTAAAGGGTAAGATATTTTTCAGTGCAAGGATCGAGTATTTTGTTGCTGTATTATACAATGCATTTCACTTTTAAGATCTCTGCTACGATTCTCACCAACTTTTGTTTTTCTTTGCTCACCTGCCTTATTCAATTAGCACCATTCTTATGTTGCTGCCCCAGAGACTGGAATCCACTCTACACTATAGATCTACCCTACTTTGAGGATGTAATTCCATGACCTAATCCAGGAAACACTCCAAACCAGAATATATCTCCACTTGGCCTTTAAACATTTGGATTGTAGCTTAATTTGCTGTTTCATCGATCCACCGCTAAGCATCTCATGCTAATTAGGATTAGTTGTCTAGCCTGTCTGCGAGGTTGATTGTGCTTTGTTGTAGGAAGGCAGGCAGGTGTCTGGTAGGTTGTCATCTTTTGATTTCTACGATATCTGCCTATGGCTTTCCTGATCTAACTACTTTCATGTTTTCAGGATTGCAGCAATTGCTGTTTCAATCTTCCCACTTCGAGGTCAAGTTGTGTTGACACTACCAGATTATTATTATGTAGGTATCTATGCAATATGTATATGCTTCCACCACTACTCTCCTTTTGGTAATACCAGTCCAAAGCCTGGGACAGGAAGAGGGCCATGCTGATCATCTTTGTATATAAACTGCAGCTAATGATTATAGCTTCAGAATCCGTCTGGATATTAGTTATTTACTCATCTTCAATGACACACGTACGATAAGATCTGTTCCGAAGAATATCGGGCAACTTCAACGGCCTCTGTTGTCATAAGATGTCATTAAACTCTGGATCCTCTCTCTTCTTTCTGGATGATAATGAGGACCAGATCCGATGAAGATCATTGTCAAAGACCCTGGCAGCCATGTTTTAAACACTAAACTAGACTACTAATAATATTAAGGTCTATGTCTTTGAGCAGCTATGCTCAAGTCCACAAGTTAGACTAGCCTACATGTGTAGTTATGGTTTAAGCCCCAGTTTGCATCAACACTAGATCTACTGTAGACAACTTGACTACAATCTCGACGAGTGTCTTGTGAACAGATTGTCATGCAAGCACACTGCTATCCCTCTAGAATCTAGATCAGTCTGTTTTCATCTATTTTCAGGGCAAAGCACGCTTAATAACCGCACGGGCAGTTGATGGGCCCTTGGTATTAATTTAACCTAATTTTTTTCATCCCTTTTTTAATGACCAGCAAAGTTCCTTCTATTATTCTTTTCACCAGTATTTTTTAGACTATTTCTAAGCTACTTCGAGTATAAAAGTAGGCTACTAAGCTTAGGCCTAGTAGTCCTATGTTAAAATGAGTAGTGATAGTTAGACCTATTCAAACAGTTTCACTTTCACATCAAAAGCTGAACAAGACAGTATTCAGTTGTAGGCTTGTTGAATCCAAGAAGTTTCTTGACACCACGCTGACTTGGAATTGGATTGCATGATAATAATTATTATTAATAATTAATTATATGTATTTTATTATCGATATAATTAACTGTTTATTGTGAAATTAGTTATAGGCTATCGCTTATAAAAGCCGGATCTCATGAATGATCTTACATGCTTATAAGTTATAAAATATAGGAACCTGTTTTAGCTTAGCAGGCTGTGCGGATTATAAGAAAGTGCAGTCTGTCATTGCTCAATCTATTCGTTCACAGTAATAGATAAGCTTTTAGCTGTGAGCAATCTGCAGGACCTTGTTATACTTCATCGCTGGAACTGGCGATCGATTTGCGTCCAAGGGAGTTGGAGCTCTTGCGATCAGGGTGTGATCCTCTGCGATTCTTTTGCGAACCTGCCGATGATTTGGGCGACGGTTGGGCGGTGCCAGTGGTCGAGGTTGCGGCAGGAGCAGCGGATAATCGCTCCGTGCTGCGGGACTCCATCTGTTTGAAGGACGACTGCGAATCGTACTTGACATCGGCCTTCTTCCGAAGAGCTTCGAAAGAGCTGGGGAACTGCATGATCTTGTTGTTCGATACATCCAAGTCCTTGAACTGCGGCAGCTTAGCCATCGACTCTGGAATCGCTTCAATGAAATTGTCTGAAACGTCCAGTTTGATCAGTCCTTTCATCTTGACGATATCCTTCGGGAGCAGGACGATCTCGTTTGAGGCGGCTGACACCTCCTGCAGACGGTACAAATAGGGGAAATCCGCAGGGAATCCGTCGATGTGGTTCTTTGAAACGTTTAGAACGAGAAGAGAGGCCAGCTTATCGATGGGATCGTTGGGAAAGGATGTTAGCTCATTCTCAGAGAGATCCAGTACGACCAGCTTTCCGAGAGAATCGAAGTCATCTGGAAGAGAGGAGAGTTTGTTGGCCGACAGGTCGAGGTGTTTAAGCCATCGTAGGTGGAGAAGATCCGGTTGGAACTCCAGGATCACGTTCTTCGATGCGTCCAGGTGTTCCAGCTTCTGCAGGACTCCTATTCCGTCGAGACTGGAAAAGCTGTTGGTCGAGACATCCAGGCGACGCAGGTTGCGCAGCCGAACGAGACGGTCCTCCGGTGGAAGCGATTCAATCATGTTGTTCGACAGACTGAGGTCGGACAGGAACCGTAGGTTGGTGATTGCGTTGGGAACTTCATCCAGTTGGAGATGGGAGATGTCGAGACGGGTGAGGCATCGCACATGGGCGTCGTCGCCGATCTTTATCATCAGGGATCCGCGTGGGTCGTCGCTCGGAAGGAAGATCGGATTCTGCGAGATGTCTAGGGAGGCTATGGTCCCCGGCAGGTGGATTCCGGTCAGCTGGTTTCGAGCGGCGTTGAGGACCTCGAGGGAACTGAGGAGCTCAAAGGACTTAGGCAGAGCAGAGATCTGGTTTCCGGCAATGTTCAACATCTCCAAACTCCGAAATGTCCGCATGTTCTGTGACAGTCCTTCGAGCCGGTTGTTCTCGCCGTCGAGGCTGACGATGCTCTGGCAGATGCCAAGCGATTCGGGCATGAAACTGACGTCGTTGTTTGCAAACCGGATGTGCTTGAGGGTGAGGATTGACCCGATGCTGTTCGGCAGACGACTGATGCGGTTGTCGGAAACGTCGAACGTGACGAGCGACCTCAGACGTTCGAGGTCCTGCGGCAGTTGGCTGATCTCGTTGTGCGCGAGGTTCAGCTGTTCGCACCGGACGAGGCCGAGCATCTGTTGCATGTCGGACAGGTGGTTGTGCGACAGATCGAGCGACCGAAGCGAAGATATCTCCTCGAAGTCAGGCGATAGAGCGTCGAGCTCGTTGTGAGAAGCGTCAAAGACCGTCAGGCGTTTGAACCGACTGAGCTCTTCGGGGAGCGAGGAGAGACGGTTGTGTGATACGTTGAGGACGTCCATGGCGCTCCCTATCTGGCAGATCTCCATCGGCAGCTGGGCCAGATCGTTGCTGGCGACGCTGAACCAACTGAGGTATCGCATGAGACCGATCTGCGGCGGCAGCTCCTTCAGACGATTGTGCGAAAGATCAAGGGTTGTCAGGCGGGACAGGTTCTCCACTCCCGTTGGAAGTTTCTCTAGAAGGTTGTGTGAGACGTTGATGCAGTGGATGCTCGGGTTCTTGATGGAGACGGACGGAAGTGACGTCAGCTGATTGTGTGAGACGTTCAGCGTCATCGGATGCTTGTAGATCGTCTTCTTCAGCGACCGAATGGAATTTTCAGACAGGTCGAGCGTCAGAAGACTCGGCAGCCTCGCCGGAACCGTCTTCAGACGGTTGTTCGATGCCCGAACCTCGGCCAGTAGAGGGGCCCTGCCGAGACCGGGCGGCAGCGATCGTAGGTTGTTCCCGGAGACGTCGAGGAAGGTGAGGGCCTCGAGGTTTGCGATGGTCCCGGGGAGAGTGGCCATGTCGTTGTTCTTCAGGTCGATGCTCTCGAGGGCGCTCAGATCGCCGATCGACTTGGGCAGCTTCTTAATGCGGTTGTTGGGCGCCTCTAGGAGCCTGGCCGTGTTCATCACCTCCTCGTTCTTGTAGATCTCCTCTGGAAGATTCTTGGAACTGGTCGTCGAAAAGCGGAGCTCGAAGCCGTTCTTGTTTCCGTAGGTGATCGGAATGATGTGCCGCCTGATCTGCTGAGGCAGCGCAACCACTTTACTGCCAGGCCCGATTGGAGGAGGGGGCTTGTCATCCTTCTTCGGTCGCCGCCTTGAAGTCATGTCGACTGCCTAAAAATATTTACCCGTTATTTTATATTTCTGTAAACTTGATCGTCTCAGCTGCTATTTACTCTTACCTTATTGGAACTATATAATTATAATTACCTTTTAGCTCTATCGCTCTAATGGACAGCTTGCGCGTCATCATTCAATATGTTGTGGGACGCGGTAGTGTAGTGGTGAAGGTCGCCGCCTCGCAACCGAAAGGTTGTGGGTTCGAATCCTACCCATCGCGTAAGGACCTTTAGCAAGTCCTTCACTCACAATTGCTGAAGCGCTTCGGCGTGTTGAATTCCGACACACCTGCGAGCTGTAGTCGGGACCGCCTCTGAGTAGCAGTGGTCTGTAAGAGGCGGTATAGAAATACACAAATACAATACAATACAATGCAATACAGTTTCTAACACGTGGAATGAGTTGGAATTGCAAAATGTCGTCTCTTCAGCAAGCGGCACTCGATGGAATAATGAATCCAAACGGCAGCGCATTGGACGTAAAGCAACGCATGGATCCGTGGCTGAATCAGATGGGTTTTCCACTCATATCCGTTGAGAGGCATTCCAATGGAACGGCCACGCTCAAGAGATCCCACTTCCTACGTCCACCAAACCAAGCAATGACCACCTCCAGTCCATACAAGTAAGACGATTTACATGGAATTGAAATAGTAACATTCATATAGCGCCCGTTGTAGAGAAACTCACGAGAGACGTTCTCTGCGCTATTCCAATTTCTCCGTATATGAAGTAATGTTCCTGGAGTGGGGTTTCCAAGGCACAACCTTTTCATGCCGACGCACCCGAAGATCCTGCGTACAGAGATGTTGCGCTTCATCTAAACACTGCCTGTTCTAATCTGTTATTTCGTAACTTAAAGTTAGTTTACATGACCAGATGAAGCAGTGGCAAGAATTCGTTAATCCAGTCGCTATAATCCGGACCCTAAATAGTCGTTAATTTTAGTTGTTAATCTATTCAAGTAAGTAACTTTCGTGTGTTTTGTTGTTTGCAGCTACTCCTGGGATGTTCCAATAACCATCGTATCAGCCGACAGTACAGACGGTTCCTGGGATGCGGCACCCAGCGCTTGGATTGACAGAGATGTTGATGGTATGTATGTATTTCTATACCGCCTCTTACATTCCACTACTATTCAGAGGCGGTCCCGACTACATCAGCAGGTGTGTCGGAGTTTACACGCCGAAGCAATTGTGAGTGAAGGACTTGCCCAAGGTCCCTACGCAGCGGCTTGGGCGGGAATCGAATCCGCGACCTATCGTACGCGAGGCGCCGACTCTAACACTTGCGCCACCACGCCTCAAGTAAGTAAGTAAGTGCAACATCGCCCAGACTATGGGCTAAACTAAAATTGTTGTATGTACGTGCGACAGGCACTGAAATTCATAGTGTTGCAGCGTTCATTATAATCGTTGCTGAAAATAATGATTATAATAATTATTATGGAACCTGTCAGATCGGATGCTGTTGATGTCCGTGTGGCCAAAAAAGCATAAGGAACAGTAATGTCAATGGCCCAGAATATCAAAGACGCGTCAATGCTTACAAAAACTTTGCTAACACAATTAGGCCTGTGTTATTTTTAATAGGCAATTACTTTGCTGAACCTTTAAATAATAATATTATAGCGAGAACCTGAGGCATTTGAGGTAATCTGTTATATTAACCCGAAACCAAGTCCTCTCTCTTCCAGGCCGTTTCTAGCTTCTGAAGTCTGTTATCGTTCGCTATCAGAATGTATCTTTGCACAGTTGCAAATAAGCGACACTCTCTAGCTCTGAGAGGCATTGTATTCATTATAAATGCAATTACACTTTTATATTATACGCTGCTTTTGTTTCTATTATTTTTCTTTTAATCGCGTAGAAATAACAATATCTGGATTTCCAACTAACGTTAACAGCTGGGCAGTCGTCAATGCCAAGTTTTCCATGTACTACAGAGTTTTGTATGATGATAACAGTATACGTGCCATCGCTGCACAGCTCCGCAGAGATCACACGGTCAGACCATATAATGAACACGTTGCCATTTTGATTAGAGACTATCCTTTTCCTAAAGGATTATTTATAATGTGCTGTAAAAACAGAGCATGTTTTGAGGAGAAGTTTACACTGCGACTTCTACAGGACCGTTTATAATTTTTAGCTATATCATTATTGCTTTACTTTTGATTTCCTGAATAATTCTAATGATGATCATGTCATATTGGGGCGTGGTAGTGTAGTGGTTAAGGTCGCCGCCTTGCAACCGAAGGGTTGCGGGTTCGAATCCCACTCGCCGCGTAAGGACCTTGAGCAATTCCTTCACTCACAATTGCTCGTGGCGCTTCGGCGGGTAAACTCAGACACACCTCCGCGCTGTAGTCGGGACCGCTTCTGAGTAGTAGGAGAGTTGATGGGGCGGTATAGAAATGTGTGAATAAATAAATAAAAAATAACCAGCCTTCCACCACTGCGCCAGTGTTTCTGCTGCACAATTTGTGCATCTCTGCACGTCAAAAGAAACTCTGATGAAAAGTTTTCATAACCAATTACATTGTTCGCTGTGGTTGCTGATAAATTGGTTTCTGTTTCGTTGTCAGGTGATTCACGTTGAAAGCAGATGTCAGATTATCGACGACGCATTCTCTATTGCCAGGTAGGACGATAACAACAGGGTCATGACCTGACATAGAATTTGTTGAAAAGCAAAGGTCAACTGATCGGTGGAGTATTTCTTGCTGGCATGAATACCACCCACGGAGTAAGGGACCTTTAGCAAGTCCTTCACTCACAATATTGCTCAAACGCTTCGGCGTGTAAAACTCCGACACACCTGCTGATGTAGTCGGGACCGCCTCTGAATAGTAGTGGACTGTAAGAGGCGGTATAGAAATAC
>JAQFXW010003373.1:0-11974 GCA_034693945.1 Dendrobaena attemsi
TAATTTGTTGTCTAGTCCAAAGGTAAGACGTTAGAAGTTAATTCGGACGATAAAGAAGAGAATAGCGAGGTTTGTCACTGTTATGTAATAACACATGTCTATACCGCTCCTTCAAGTCCATTTACTACTCAGAGGCGGTCCCGATCAGAGCCTGTAGGTGTGTCAGAGTCAACATGCCGAAGCACCTCAAGC
Organism: Dendrobaena attemsi; assembly: GCA_034693945.1. Classification (NCBI taxonomy): domain Eukaryota; kingdom Metazoa; phylum Annelida; class Clitellata; order Crassiclitellata; family Lumbricidae; genus Dendrobaena; species Dendrobaena attemsi. The sequence continues at coordinate 193 of JAQFXW010003373.1, forward strand.
AATTGTCAGTGAACGACTTGCTTAGGGTCATTAGGTGGGATTCGAACCTACAGCCCTTCGGTTGCAAAGCGGCGACCTTCACCACTACACTACCACCCGCCACATCTGTGTTGTTGTAAAGCAAAGCAACTATTGTATATCTCTATCAACAATAGATGGATGATGTTAATCTAATATGATATCAGCTGTTGGCTTTCGGTACTGTTGTTGTTGTAAGAGGTGACACTTCACAGAGACCTTTAAAAAGAACCACACTCCAAAACGTCAATGCACTGCACAGGTCTGTTAATGCAAATGCCTTGTTTACAAGTCTTTATAGAACTTTTACATGTCTTTATAGTATCAACAACAGTTCTATCTTGGCAGTTCCTTAGGCTAGATCACTGTAGCTGAGTTGGCATGAAATGGGATCATACCTTACTGAAGTGGTTCTTAACCTTTACAAGAGTGCTGAATCCCAAGAAGAATTCATGATCCCTCACCGAACCTCTCAAGTTTGAACAATAATTTTTTGAGTAATGGGAACAAAAAGAGAGAAAAATTCCTGTGAAAATGTGATACAATATGCAGAGCCATATTAACACATTGCGGGCCCATATGCTTCAGGCTTCTGTGGGCCTCTCGACATTACGACCTCCCGCGACCTTTGTGATCCCCTCCTTTCGTACAACTTACAAAATGGTATTAAACCAGAAGAAAAAATAATTCTCTTCTATAAGAATCAATTTTTCTTTCATTATCCAAATTCAAACAACAACATTTATTTCCGTATTATAAAAATGAAAGTCAAATATTATTGCTGTTGGTGGGCCCCTAAGCTGTGGTGACCCATAGGCTTCAGCTTTGTGGATAATGCGGCCCCGACAATAATACATTCAATATAATGAACTACTAACAGTTAACTAACTACTAAATTAAATGAAAGTCGAACTATATAAATAAAATGGCAAATGATCTTTTGCTTAACCTTCAGATGCCCAGGGTGTCCGACCGGACCACAGACCCTTTTTTTTGCGGATAACTTAAAAATGGCTACGGATCTGTGAGAATAGTTCTAGGACATCCTAGAGCCATCAATTTGGCTTCTTTTGATATATCTTGCGAGAGATTTCTCCCACCCTGTACCTCACAATCATTGGACATAGATACAAGATAATGCGGCTGATGGCCATACGTTCGCTTGGTTAGCACAGAAACAAATTGGCGAACGCAAGTTACATGGCAGTTTGTACTGGCTGGTGTAAACTTTCTCTCACGAGGACATATACCATATCATATATCAGTCGATTGCAAAGTGAATTTGGATCATTAATGAGCTAAATCCCGATACAATACCTCAATCCCATCTCAAGTTATCATGGTGAACACTGGGATCTGCTCGGACCCCCGTTGGGCATTCGTGTGATAAAAATTCGCTTGGGCATCAGAGAGTTAAACTAATGACCATGAACATGTATACATTTCAGAGGTCGGTCGAACACCGGTTAAGAACCACTGCCTTACCATCATTTTAATCTGTTTATAGGTGGATGATGAAGATATCGCAAGACAGCTGCAAGAGGAAGAACAAAAAGCTGTTAGAAAAACAAGAGGTGCTTCTCGCCCGGTAAGTTCTCGGATCAACTGCTACGCATGCTTGCGGTCTTTTTTCTTACTCTTGAAAGTGCCGTATTTAACCTGGATGTATAATATTTAGCAGTCGAAATTACTTAGCATTCGTAAATTACATTTCGTTTATAATTAAAGGTGAACCGACGTGAAGCTCTGATATGAGAAAGTCTTCTGTGTGCTGAGGCTAGCTCCCTTGCAGTGGGAACTTGGTGTGAAGGATTGCTAACATGTGATCGGTAATGAGTTAAATTATGATTATTCTAGGCAGGTTTGAGCAGTACATGAGCTGTATGCTTTGAAATTAAAAATTACCTAAGGCTCATTTTTGTTCTTATTAGGCTTCAGAAAAGAAGAAGACATCTCGAAGCAAAAAAGAACCAGGCGCATCTCGTAAAACCAGTAGGTTGAATTATGTAGCAATAAGAGTATACTAAAGAGACTTGAAAGCCTTGATTCTTAGAGGGAGTGCCGCATGCAGGTTTTGCGTTGGTAGTACTGTTAGGCATACTTGTTATGGCATCCTAGAAATGCAGTTCAGTGATAAAGTGTTAAGGATCACAAAGTAAGAAATCAAAGAAGATGATGGATGGGTGGTGTGAACGGATGAAGGATGGATCAATAACTGACAGGGTCAGATCGGTTGGAGGGATATGTGCCATCCACCAAATGATGTCTGTCAGTTAATTAAACAAATTCGTTTATTCATAATCAAGTTGGCAGCTTGTAATATCTCCAGGAATATAATATTTATTTAGGTTTACTCAAGCTTAATATTGGCTGTCATTAAGTGTGATGCTAGCATAAAGTAGCGTAAGCTTAATATTTGCATCAAATTAGCATGATATTTTGTAACTAGCATTCAATGAATGAATGTAAGTAATATTAGCGTTGGAAATACGTGTATGTAATATTGTCATTTAATAAATATGATATTCAATGCAAATTCTTAAATACTGCTAAGAGGCGAATAGTTCAGCGATGGAAACATGCATTATCAATGGATGAATGAGTCAACTGAATTGTTTGAAGGTTTCGTGTGATTGGTCTGGTTAATCTGTGAGTGAGCAGAAGTGTGACCCAGTGTATGTGGAAATATGTGGTGATTGTTGTTAGATAGATAGATAGATAGATTGATAACACAACTCAAACAGTAAAAATCACAGACAGAAATTTGTTGTTGGATCATTAATGAGCTAAATCTCGATACAATTGAACAGTTGTTCAATTATTGCTTCACATTTATCCGTTATCTCCTTCCAGATAAATACACCGAGCCATGCTACCTTTCACCTCAGCTCGCTGCCATTATGGGGGAGAGTAGGGTGAGTCTCAAATACTTTAATATTTTGGGTCTTCATCTACATTTGGCATGGAACCTCTGAAGTGTCGTATCTCGGCGTTTCATTGCACCTCGTCGTCAGAAGTGCTCTCAGTGTGTCTGGCCCCACGAAAAGAGACAGGTCTTGAGAGGATAGACCAGTGGTTCTTAACCTTTTCAAGGGTGCCGAACCCAAGAAGAATCCATGACCCCTCACCGAACCTCTCAAGTTTAACAATAGTTATTTTAGCAATGGGAAAAAAAAGAAGTAAAAAATTTGTATGAAAATGTGATACAATTTCAACACATTCAATACAATGAACTACGAACTACTAACAGTTAACTAACTGTACTAAATTGAATGAAAGTCGAACTATAGTCCTAATAAATAAAATAGCAAATGATTTATTACTTAAACTCATGATCCTGAACATGTATTGGATATATTTCAGAAGACCTCTGCCGAACCCCTGGCGGTTGCTCGCCGAACCCCAGGGGTTCGGTCGAACACCGGTTAAGAACCACTGGGATAGAGGAAGAAGGTTAGGCTGCCAGAAAGAGTTTCAGAGCTAGAAATGTAAGGTTCATTAATAAATGCTTGTCTTACTCGTACACCGTAATAATTAGGCAATTATGCCGTATATGATTGCACCACGTATGCTCAGAAATGGGGCAAGTGAGGTCACAAACAGCTATTTCTTTGGTTCTTATCTTGGCAACAGTTTATCTTGTGTTAACTTCTGATGGTTTCTTTCAGTTAAAACGCTCTGATGTCGTAAAGAAGGTGTGGGCTATCGTAAAAGAACGTAATCTCTATGTATGTACTGTCTCTGTCATTCAATCATTCATTCATTTCAATGATTTATATACCGCATCTTCAAGGCTACTACTCCGGAGCACACCCAATGCCACCACAGGTAAAAGAAATGGAAATTTTTAGACGTGTGCATTTAAAATGGAGGAAATGCAGTGCAAAGGAAGGCCATTCCAAAGTGAGGGACCAACAACTGAAAAGTCATGCTTCTGTCTAGTTGCTATTGTTATGTTCAAGCTTTCACTATAGGTGTAAATTAATCAAAACAAAGGCCATAAATTTCTTTCACTGTAATAATTGAAGTCTTTGTAAGCCTGAAACAGTGTAATTAACTTTCTTTGGTTTCGTAATTCTTTTGCTTGAGTGGACAGTTTAGTTGTTAACATTAGTTCAGAGATTTTATTTTTCTAACCCTGGTTGTCAGTTTCCCTGTTCTTTATGGGGCCAGATGACTGACAGTTAATTTGAAAGTAGCCTGACATTTTTATGTGTAAGTTAATTTGTCTAGATTTAGTTTCTAAATTCTGTTGCTATGTTTCTTAATTGAAGGATCCTCGTGACAAGCGGTATATGATCTGTGATGCTGAAATGCAAAGCGTATTTGGTAATTTTTGATTCTATGTTCTTCTAGTAACTAACGAGCTTTTGCATTTTTTTTTACTAAATACAGTATGGTCTTACTATACTTATTAATGAGAAGTCACTGACTCACTGGTGACGTATTATACAATACAACATTTTGACCTTGTAAGCCGGACGAGGTAGGGGTTAGAAATACACCAGCACAAAGATAGTGAGACCTGAGTTCGCTTCCCACAACTCTTGTATTGGTCAACTCGGCTGTAACTCTACTACTGCTTCATTGCAGATAGCAGAGTGTCATTCAATTATGTGAAGGAAGTTCCTAAGCGATTGTGCAAAGAACGTTGCTTTCAGTATCACTTAAATTCGTTTTTACCCCGAAATCCGCAGATAACCTGGATATTTAAATCCCCGGTTATCATTCCTACTGGAGTTTATTTCTTACATGCTACTAACTACAGAGGCTTCTATCCCGCCCCTCAAACAACCGGGCTCAATCCTCCTCCTTCCTTTCTGTGTGGCTGGTCCTCCCCTCTCTTTGAGGATTCAGAATGTCACAGATGAGTTTAGTACATTTCTGATTATAGAAATGCATTAATTTGTTGGAGGAATAGTTTATCTGTGACAGGACTGTGAGTGAAGATTTCGAAACCTATAGAAACGGGGGTAAAAATGGAAAAGAAACATTTCCCCTCTGTTTTTCACTGGGCACAAGTTCTGCCCGCCTTGAATAGGGATAGAAGCCCCTGGCTAACTAAACTAGTCTGAAATGTTTTTATTGCATTTTGATGTGCCAAGCTTCACTGGTGTTGCACGTTTCTGATGTCAGGTTGCAAGAAAGTGCAGATATTTGGAATGATGAAGTACTTGAAGCACCACATCACCAGTCCAGATGATGTTGCCTAGGCACAAAACAGGTTGGCCAAAGAACTTTGTATCTGAGTGAGTCGACGACTTCTTTGTTCGGGTTTTAGTTTTGCTATGGCATATAATTGACCGTAGCATTTGTTGTCCTCAGATCGAATAGGAATGTAGTCTTTAAAAGATCTGCAATTCCGTGCCTCAGGGAACTTGACAACCGACCTGCCTTTATGTACCTCTCTTACAGTCCACTACTATTCAGAAGCAGTCCTGACTACAGCCCACAGGTGTGTCAGAGTTTACACGCCGAAGTGCCTTGAGCAACTGTGAGTGAAGGACTTTCCCAAGTTCACTACGCAGCGGCTTAGGTGGGAATCAAACCAGCGACCCTTCGGACGCAAGGCGGCGACTCTCCCACTTGTGCCAAAGCGCCTCACTTTATACGATGCCTTGTGTTTGGAACGTGTCCTGCAACCTTCCTCCTGCATAATAATTACATATCTACCCAAATTTGACCATGTCTTCGGCTTGTATAGTTAAGGTAATCAACCTTAACTATACATTGTAAACGTTTAACGAAACAGAAAAAAATAACATATGGAAATAAAACACATGAGGTGCCATAATTAACTGTTCATGAGATAACATTTCAGTGATCTCTTGAAGAGCCCAATTGTTGGTAAGATATACTTGCTTCCCCACGATCCAATCAAGACTTCTTTCTGATAGGACCTGTATCGGGAGTGACTCTTGAGTAGAGATCTTGATGAAGTGTTATATAAATTATCTGACTGATTGAGCGTCAGTTCTTGAGGTGCAATACACCTTTTGTTGTTGCTTTTATAGGTCAATAGCGTACATCGTGTGACAAACGAAATCGACCGTAAAGAGGAAGATTGTAATGTTTATATTTTCCTATGTGACAAACTGTTGAACATCTCGTCGACTCGTAAGGAAGAGCTCATCAAAAACAATACGAACGAACTTTCCCCTTTGCAGAAAATTATCATTGCAGAGTTGGTGCATTTTGTTATGTAATACAATTGGTCAGTTTTTATTTTTCCTCAGTTTTTTTAACCGTCGTGTGCAGAAGCAGTACACGAGACACGTTCTAAGTTTTTTTCTGTATTTTTCTTTGGAGAATTGACACATGAACTGCTCCAATCATCATTAGCCGTGTAAAGATTGTGGGTTTTTGGTTGAAATTTTACTATATGTGTAAGACTTGTTTATAATAAACTGATATTTGAGTATAGTTCAATATTTTAAACCACATAATATATTACAAAATATGTATTGTTCATGTATGAGTACATTTATATAGCCCCTATGTTCAAAACTGCAATAAGGGTATAATCTGGTATAAACATGTTGATCTCTTGTGTTACTCGATTAAATTGTCTAAATCTTGTACAGACTGTGTCTGACTCTATGCTAATAACATATTCTACCGGTATGCAAAGATGCAAGACATTATGTGGCACTATTTAGAAAAAGCCTTAATACCATTGTCTTGAAACCTAATACTAACTTTGGATTTGCACCAGCTGGTGTTGTAGGAGGTTCGTATATAAAGATGGTTGTATTTCTATACATTGTACAGAAAGCTGATAGGACAGCAGCTGTTTGGTAGTATAACAAATTGTTTACATTCGCAGTAAACATTTACAGCTATTGCTGAAGATGGTCATTGTATCTGCTGTTGGAATTCACGGTCAATGTACATTGTACAATAGTACATTGTACAACCCTTTTATGCAAGCGCTTCTAAAACTTGCTTCCTGTCCCGTAGCGTATCGTATACGGTTGCTGCGCTTGTCGAGGGCCGCCAAACCCTTTATTCTTCAACCAGGGGTTTGCTCATTGTACCATTTTCCCGCTCCGCACCTAGGCAGAATAGGGATTTCTCTGTGGTGGGTCCCTCGATCTGGAATGGACTCCCTGTAGATATGCACCTGCTCCCTTGGAGCAACTTATCTACATTTTGCAAGTGGCTTAAGTCTCATTTATTTAACCATGGCTGGGCTGGGAGCGCCTTGGAGTAGGTTTCTTGAAGGGGCACTATATACATTTTTGAAATGAATGAATAAAACCTTTGGAGGCTCAAGGGCTACTTATAAACTTTGTCTCAGTCATGGGCCTCCTCTTAAATATTTTTGCTGGCGCATCATGCGACCATATTATAAGTTATTCAAATTCACATAACTAACAAGAGCCTAAGGCACAATGCCCGTTGGTGTCCGACGCCACTTCCCTGACCGAGTCTGTCTTTCGTCATGTGCCGTATCTTCTGCACTAATCTACATTGTGGGACGTGGTAGTGTAGTTATGAAGGTCGCCACCTTGCAACCGAAGGGTTGCAGCAGGTTCGCATCCAACCCACTGCGTAGGGACCTTCAGCAAGTCCTTCACTCACAATTGCTCAAGCGCTTCGGCGTGTAAAACTCCGAACACCTTCAGGCTGTAGTCGGGACCGCCTCTGAGTAGTAGTGGACTGTAATAAGTGGTATAGAAATACACACATACACAGGTCTGCTCCACACCCTTAATATCTTGGAGCAGCTGGAACACTTGTCATGGTTTAAACGATTGTTTAATAGAACAGGCATGAAAGACAACCTGGGTCAAAGCCCATATGTATCCAATGCCTCACTCCTAACAACTCTCTCTAACCGTTTAGGTCTGCTCCACATCATAACATCTTGTAGCATAACTGGGTCACTGCTGGTGGCTCTTTGCAAAATCCGTCTTGTTTTTTACTGCCAGAGGATTGACACGCATCTGGCAAACCTTCCTCCCCTATCCGGGCGAAGTTAAGACCGGCGCAGAGGAGTTGTGGTGGAGGATGGATAAACTCACATAACTTTAACTTAAAATTGATAGCCTTCACTATAATGAGCACAGTTGCCTAGTACAAAATGTTTTGAGATAAATTAGTGCATTATTAGTTTCATGCAGCCATCTACTAGCCATTGAAATTACAGAAATTTTAACAATTGAAAAGAAGCTGTCTCTATGTCTTTTTAAAGAAAATTGTAAGCCTTGCTTGTGAACCACCACAGGATGAGAACCGCTGCTTTACGTGGGTACTACGGTCTGTGATGCAGAGCATTCGAAAACACTGTCCAATACAATATTTAAACTTTGCAAAAGTTGATTTTACGTTTTCTGGTGTTCCTCAAAAAGAAATGATGTTGGCTTGCGGAAGGGAAGAAGAAAATAAGGGCGACCAAGGAAATAACGGATGGATGAGATACACGAAACAACTGGAATTAATTCGGCAGAACTAAGGGACGCGGCATCAGAAAGAAAGAAATGGAGAACCTTCACCATGACGGTCGCTACAGTTCAAAGAAGTGACAACACAAGGTGTATGTTCCTCATCAGCATTTGTGTGCTATGAGGCACAGCTAACTTTTATATCGGAAGCCCACTGTGGTGGTGGGTCGGCATATCCAAGGCGCTCGGCTTCCTCCTGCTCCTCAAAGGGCTTTTCCAGGATGCGTGCCAGTTTCCGGACCACTGAAAAATCGTTTTTCTTGGCCGATTCAATTGCCATCTCAGCCATCCAATTTCTGAGCACATACCTAGGATTGTTTTGGTTCATTGTTTTCTGTCTAACGTCTTCTGTGATGCCGTATCTCTCGAGTCTTTTACGGTACTTCTTCACCCAAGCATGGAACTTGGGATGTACCAGAAGCATCTCTAACGCCCAATGTTTCTTGTCTACATGACCGGTCTCTATGTCTGTAATGGATGTGGCCCCTAGCTGTCGGAATGTCAGTGTAAAATCTGCCTTTTGTTGTGCCATCATCGTCAGAAGAGATTCCACAAGTTTTCCGTCCTCCCTTTCTCGTCCTACGATTAAGCCTAGCTTTTTTCTGAATTGCTCGATGTGTGCTTCCTGGTACAGTTCCACGTAGCCTGCCAGGATCTTCGAAAGGATCGAGCGTTCTTGTGGTTGCAAAACCGTTCCCATAGACTCTGCAAGTCTTTCGAGGTTGTAGTATCCGATCTCTGGCTGCTTCTCGTAACTGTATCTCTTCTCGTCATCAGACAGGTTTGGCACAAGCTCTGGCTCATAATGATCCATGAACTGAAACGGACCATAGTCAATCGTGATCGAAAGGATGCTAAAGTTATCCGTGTTGCAAACGCCGTGTGCGAATCCAAAGGCTTGCCAGAGTGCAACGAGTCGTGCAGTTTGCTCTACAATTGTGCTAAACAGCCGTAGGTACCTGTCCGAATCTGATATGGGTATTTCTCTGAAATGCGTCTCGATAATGAAGTCAAGTAGGCTTCGAAGTAGGTCCAGCTCACCATCCTTAGCAAGTATTTCAACTGAACCAAATCGAAACCATGAAGGAGCAAGACGTAACACAACTGCAGTTTTCTCATATGAAATTTTTCCATTGTAGACTAAATCCCGCATAGCTGTAACTGGCGATGTGATCAACGTGGCGCACCGTGATGTCGGTATTCCTAGTGTGAAATAAAACATGAATAATTTTCATTGTTGTGACATGGAGTCTGTAATCTGTATAATAATAATAGTAAGATGCTTGGGTTTAATGTAGCTGGAGGTGATTCAATAGATTTTCAGATGATCTATTCTATGTGCTTCACAAAGTCTTGTGTGTGTGTATTTCTATACCGCCTCTTACAGTCCACTACTATTCAAAGGTGGTCCCGACTACAGCCCAAAGGTGTGTCGGAGTTTTACAAGCCGAAGCGCTTGGGCAATTGTGAGTGAAGGACTTGCTAAAGGTCCCTAAGCGGTGGGTGGGATTCGAACCTGCAACCTTGCGGCGACCTTCACCACTACACTACCATGCCCCACTTGACCTGCTAGTTGGGAAGCTGTTTTTTTGGGTGCAGAAGTCCTCTACTGCTGCTTTCTAGTAAACCCAGTAATGTTTGCAAACCGAATAAGATATCAGTTTTCAATTACATGTCGTCAACATTATTTAACATCACAGACTGACACAGAGATCTCCGCATAGTACAACTCCAGGACTTGTAAGGGGTGTACTACAAAACATTCCAAGTACACATTCATTGATTGCATGTGTTATGCATAAATGTTATTTGTAACTCAGCATGGTATATTCAACTGGGAATTAATGTTAGAAATCAGTTCATTCATTTATTCGAGAATTTATATGGCCATCATCCACGCGTCTGCATCCCGCTAAAAAACGATCGCCAATTACCACAGCTATAATCTGTTCATAACTATGTATGTGTGTATTTCTATACCGCCCATTACAGTCCACTACTATTCAGAGGCGGTCCCGACTACAGCCCAAAGGTGTGTCGGAGTTTTACGTGCCGAAGCGCTTGAGCAATTGTGAGTGAAAGACCTACTAAAGGTCCCTACGCCTCGGGTGGGATTCGAACCTGTCACCCTTCGATTTCAAGGCGGCAACCTTTACCACTACACAACCACACACTTACCAAGATGGTGCATCGCTTCGCTTGCAAGGTACTCGCGAACCGATGATCTTAAAATTGCCCTTCCATCCCCATGTCTTGAATAGGGTGTTTTCCCTGAGCCTTTCAGCTGCATTTCCCATCGCTCCCCTTTACGATTCCTGTACTCTCCAATCAAATGGGCACGTCCATCGCCCAACTGGCCTGCCCAGTACCCGAACTGGTGTCCACCATAGCGATGCGTCAAGGACGGGGTCTTCTTCATTAGCGGCAGATTCCCACTGAAAACTCCAACAAATTCTGGTGTTTTTGTCACCACTGGATTTAAATCAAGCAAATTAATGAGCACGTCTTCAGTCCAAGAAGCCAGAGTTACGGAACCCTCAAAAGGCGTAGTATTAGTACGGGAAAACAAAGCATTTTTCACTTTCCGTACATAATTCTTAGTCTCTGGGTCTATTGGAAAGCTTTCCGCCAAAAGCTGTCTTGTTGGCAATGGCCAATGCAGAATTGTCGAATAAAGATGGTCTGTCACGGAACAACTCTGATACCCGTCAATATCAAGCCAAGTTGATTCATTATTTTCATCTCTGTATTTAATCCAGTCAAGGAAACTGTTTACAACACACGTATCGTCTCTTTGGGTTTTAGTCCGACCACCCACAACAGCTGTTACCATTGCCACATATCCATATAATCCGCCGATCCATAACAATGACTTTCCCATTGCAACGGATTCATTAATGCAGCAAATCAGGTCCAATTCACAGTTGCGTGATATTATAATAATATAATACAATAATTATTTAAATATCTTTATATAAAGGCACGAGCATTATTGTTTTTGAGAGTTTGTTTACGCCGCCATGCGCACAGCACTCATTTAGACCATTATCTTATTAATATTCATTGATCGACGTAAAGAACTTTACAAGATCGAGCATATAATATCACAGTATAGATAATATTATTGTAGGCCTAAATTAATGTAAAGTTCAATTTGTTGTGTTTATTTACGAAATCGAGCATTTGTTATTGTAATTGCAAAGTTTTATTTTTGTATTTGTATTATCAGTTTACTTGTGACACGGTGGCCGACCCCGTGTATCGACATTGGGCAAGTTGTTTGCGCACACGTGCCTCTGTCACCAAGCAGTATAATT
>JAQFXW010003374.1:0-11973 GCA_034693945.1 Dendrobaena attemsi
AGAGAAACATAGAGAGAGACAGACAGACAGACAGAGACAGAGACAGAGACAGAGAGACAGACAATTACGATACAAACAGAGGCAGATGGAACGTTTGCAGAAATTAAGGAAGGACTTAAGAAAACAGTTAATAAATGGTTGATTAGCGAAGTGAAAGAAAGCCATACAGACCGAGAACAAACTGCAGAAAGACAGACATACAGACATATTAAGTTAGAGTGATAATACACGCATAGAAGGAAGAAATACACGAATGAAAAAGGCGTAAGAAAGAAATGCGAAAAGAAGGAAGGAAGGGGACGGAGCAAGACGACACAGAGGCTGACAGACAGAGAGACATAAGGTGAAAGATGAAGAGAGACAGACAGACAGACAGAGACGGAGAGGCAGAGTGGCAAGGCGACGGGAAGCCCTCTGGCGGCGACCGACCCTCTGTGACTTATCGATTGCGACTATTCAACACACAGCCAGGACTTGGATGGTCGTCTCTCCTCAGCAGAAGATAATTATTTTCTACGTGAGTTAGCTGCCAAGAGACCGACGACTTGATCTACACACTCCTCCACTCCACTCCCAGTCCAGGCTATGGATCCATCCCTCGAACCATCCTTTCCACTCTCGCCTTTCTTTTCTTCTTATCGTTTCCTGTATGCGAGTCATACCTTCCACTCGTAGTCATCTTTAGCTATAGCCACAATCCCCAATCTTCCACTTTCCATAATCCCCCCCCACTTCAACCCCACTCGAAACATCACATTTCCCCCATTCTACAACTCCCGAAAGTCACCATCTTCCTCTTAATTCATTTATTCATCCATTCACAGCATTTCTATAGCGCCTATTCACCGTAATTGCTCGGAGACGCACCGAACCAAACTCCTGGTTGAATGGAACAGCTTTCGAACATTAGCAGAAATTGCAGACAGAATTACAAGCAGGCTATAAGACAATGCTGACCAACAACGAGCGTTTGTTGAATTTGTTTCAGGCTGATTATTTCCGAAGTATGTAGGCTTTAAAGATGCATTTAAGTCACATCGAAAAAGAGATGGAAAATTTGTATTTCGTTGCTTTGTTTTGATTCTTTTGTTGAAAAAGCCAATGAAAGGCAACGTAACAAAATTTGTTTTGTTATTTCATCTCATTTTTCATGTTTTAAACATCAAAAAAATATCAAACGCATATTTTGAAAAGATTGATTTGATGATTTCATTATTTAAACCTCTTAATTAGAATTTCACTTTGCTGTAATTGACTAAGTAGGCTATCAACCAATTTTTCTATTACGCCCATGTTCATGAGTTGGATATAGGAATTGAATTAATCTGAGTTGCCGATGTTTTATGATTTTTATGAACCAAAATAAAACAATTTCTTAAAACAACAGTCAAAATAAATGAAAAGAAACAATTTATCACTTAAAAAACTGTTTTTTTCATCTTTGCTTCGAGCAGGCTAGGGAACGACTATATATCTGACGCTTGAATGGGGGACAATAACAGCAGGGTCCTTGCAGATAGCGTGAGACATTTCAAAATTCCAACCAACTCAATCCACATCCGTGTCACATCTTACCTGTTACTATCTCGCACTTGTCAAGTTCCCTATCATTATCAATCCGCCATTTGCTATATCTACAATGTAGGCACTAAATGTACCTATTTGCACTTAATTCCAAATGATATTTGTCACTTCTCAATGAGTCTTGACGACTCTGCCACTTGCCACGTCATTACTTGCCAACACCAACCAATCCAAGGACAGAATAGGATTTCCATTACAAAATCCTTGATGTTCTCTAAATGACCTTTGCGGTCAATACAAAATTGCCTCCCGACTTTCCTGAAGAAACTGTTCTTGCTTGAACGGTTAACTACTTATTAGTATTAATTCCCCGCAGTTCGTCAGACAACTTTGTTCAGATTTGACCTTTGGTTCACCTTGCACAAATCAATTACTTCAGTCATTAAATTTCCACAAGAAACACTTGGTCTGTGAAGCCATGGGTGGAAATGTCTCTGATGCCCTCGCGAACCAACACTCTCCGTCGTTGAAAGCAGTCTTCGCGACAGTGGTCACACTCTCCATTTTTATAAACCCTAAGAGCATAGTATAAAAATTTCCAGATCGTACTAATAATTCAGACATACTGAAAATTACTACAACATTTAAATAATCGGCCTACATCCTTATGATTGTTGTCTGTCCTGTTATAGGACTACCGTTTCAATAGTACGATTTCAAGATTACTCGAAATCAGCCAATGTCTATCCCCGATATGAGGATATACCAAGATCTTGGGAAGCTTCCCAAGTCGTGTGAGCACTGCTTCGCGAGGTGCAGGTGCTCTGCGATTATCTCTCAAGACCGTCGGCTAAACCTGACGGGGTTCGACTGACAAATCTCCGGACCGCTACTAGGTCCATCCATCGTTCGTTAGCGGAAAACCCGGACGTCGATAGGGCAGTTACTCTTCCATCCCGTTCCGTGATTCCGTTGTTTTTCCGCCTCTCTTTCCAGTGGGTCTCAGCCGGGGATTTAGCGCCAGATTCGCCCGGATACTTTATCTGGACTGGAGGAGACACGACATATCCCGAATGAGGGGCAGCGTGGGCTGCATTAGATCCCTAGTCCACTTTGACCCTCCTTGGTCTGCCAGGCTGAGTGGTTATTAGAGGAGAGCGTTATCCCTCGTCCGGGAACGCCTCCCTCCTGCGGAAATTGAGGCTTTGCCAGAGGCACGATAAAGCTTTCAATAAACCGAAGAAGAAAATCAAATTTCACGAGAAGTGCTGAGAAATTAGGGCGAAAATTGAACGAAACGAAGACGATCCAACAGAAAGAGTATTCTGAATTGCAGATAAATTGCAAATAAAAGGTAATTACACGGCGCATTCAGAGACTAATATATAACGTTTTGTCAAATGAACTGTGAGAAAATGCAAGATTAGGCCTACATACCATTTTTGGTTTAAAATTTGCAGGAAATGCAACCAGTGATTGATCTAGACCAGCGTAGGAGGGAAGTTCTCCCAGGATTGGCATTTCCCACCCCGAGGAAATTTCTTTTTAATGGGGTACAGTTAAACAATAGGATTTTACCCTCCCAACTTTCGTGATTCCCCCTCCAAAAGTGGGGGACTAGATTACAGCCTGAAATGCAGCAATCTATAGTTTTAACTTTAAATTAACTTTCTTAAAATTAAATGTGGGCCAACTAATGCGATATAGAAGTCAAGAAAGTTCACGTAAAAGGTAATTTTACCCGAAGCGTTTGACGTGTCTGTTTTTCCAGATATCAATCACTCTGGAACCTTATATTGAGAATTCTAGACCGCAATTCTTTGGGGGTGATTTATGGATATAATATAATGGATCTATAAATGTGCATTCTGGATTTGTTTGCAGCTATACACTGTGTCTATTAGAAAGCATAAAAATGCGCTACATTAGGTGTCTAGATGATATTACCTATGTGAAATGTAGGTATACAGCTCTATAAAGTCTACAAAAGGATATATAATATCTTCCTAATGCACTTGAATCGAAACTCCGAGCCTATAGGCCTAAGCAGCAGTCAGCGTGCATCCTCAATACTGTCTGTGCCTGTGTATGGGTTTCGTTATAATTATTAATGTCCCAAAAGCATTACGTTTATTTGTATACAAAACAATGCACAAGCATACAATGTGCATTCACTGATATAATTTTGTATAGGCTCCTCTATTTATATCTCAACAAGAAGTGCTTCTAAACCTACACAAGATGCTATCCGTTTGCACTCAGTGCTTCGAATCTGCAATAAAATCTAATGTAGAGCACAGTTAAGCTATCATAACAACGCCTAATTGTCTAAAACAATAATATACAACAGACGCACATCTTTGGGGACCTACGTAGACGAGCTTACAGACAGACAGACAGGCAGACAGATAGATAGACAGATATACATACAGACAAACAAATAGTCTATAATTCCAACAGTCGACATAGCCAGCACAGAGCGTCGGATAAAGTCAGCAATTGAAATTATTAGACGTCGATAAGTTCACCGCCGACTGTCTTCTGAGTTCAAATAACCTTTAACGCAGCGCTCGTGAATTAGCTGGTGCCCAGATCTTACAGCGGGACTTTAGAAATGTTGAGATTACGATTACGATAAGATACAATCAGTCCTCAGTTATTGCTCATGATGTTGGCCCATCAGGGCGTATTCATAATATGTATAGCTGTATACAATGATATGCCTGAGTTATTAAATTAATGTTGTTTCGAATCAGTTATAGAGATATGAATAAGAGTTTAATGAGCTGACATCTAAATCCTGCTCTAATGATCAGTATAACAGGAGTATAACATAAGTATAACAGGAGTATAACAGGAGTATAAGAGGGGTATAACAGGAGTATGACAGGAGTATAACACGAGTATGCGGTATCGTGTGTCAATTGCATACGATAAAAGTTACTGATGAAGTTTATAAGGGACACGCGTATACGCCGTAACTGATTGGCTGAACCATCGATATCTATAGTCTAAATATAGATATCGATGGGCTGAACTGATTATTAAAATCAGAACAAGAAGTTAAAGTCACGCATGCGCACTGTATTATAGGCCTAGTGTAGGCGTTGAAAAAAGATAGCCTATAGGGCCTAGGGCCTATAATAGTGGAGTAGTTATTACTTCCGCCAGGCGAATTTAACGAACTCAGCTAACCTTTCGTTAACTGTGTATAACCATCAACTCGATGAAACTGTGGGGCGTTAAGCTCGAAGTTAGGCATCGGACCAAGTGGACGATTCGCAATTTATGCTTTCAATTCGCTCGAGTGATCAACTCGTTTAAGACGCTCTTCCATCGTGTGAAGGGGAAATGTTGAACTGGGTGCAGGTCGTGAATCAATGAGGCGGCTATTCGATTGCTTGGTTCGACCAGGGTGCAACTCAGTCGCATTGCAACTATTCAACAAACCGCAAGTCTAACAGACAAAGTTTTAGCATTCGATGTTGCTGAATGGAGCTTAAGCAGTTGCGTAGCTAAGAAATTACTTTGTATGGAATTTTAAGTAAACTAGTTGGCCATTGTAATTAGCGCAAAGTAGAGACTGCCCTAGTACATTTTCAAAAGTGCATTAAGTAAGTAGACGTACATGTTTAGTGCATGAAGCCTTCACCATCTCAGCGGTTGGCTGTTTCAAATTTCATGAAAGACATTCTTAATTATGAGCTTAAAAAAATGAGCCACCTTCAATGCTGCAGTGGCTCTGGTAAATCACAAGACTGTCTTTCATTCTTATTTATCTATGCATCAATATGTGTGTGCATGGATATAATTATTTATTGCTTATTTATTTATATCCTTTACATTTATTTATATATGAACTTTTGCACAGAGGAACCGTTAAAACTGCTGCGAAAGACTCAATCGGTCGATGGTTGGTTGTACATCGGGTTTCGGATCAAGTTCAGTCATTAATGGCACAGACATCCATCAGTGGCATCTGGACATCCATCAGTGGCACTTGGACCCGAACTGACCTCACACGCTAACACTGGTCTTACGACAATTAGCCATGTGCCTACTGTACTGCAGCAGAAACCTTCACCTGCTGCAGTAGCAGTAGCAGCTGGTCACTGATGACCACGAATGCTCCATCCTGCAGGGTCCTGAGACAGAATAAAGCTCACCGAGAAGATGGATGAATGTCGATAGGCACAGCAGCAACTGTGGAATGTCTCGGCCGATCAGCCTCAGTCTTCAATTAAAGGCGGCTTCTTGAAAAAAATACGTCTTAATGAAAATTCTTCGATAGCAATCAAGGCGCAGATACCCGAGGCCAAAGCTGGATCAGTGTGGGTCATGCATGTAATTGTAAGGTAGGTGGAAATACTTTTAATGTCTTTTTCTGGCTAAGCCGTGCTCTAGACTATCCGACTCCTTTTTCCTCTTCACAGACATAGTACGCCTACACGTATATAATTAAATGCTACACACAGAGAAGTTCAGTATAGCAGAAACACATAAATGAGAATTTGAAATCAATCAAATTATTAAATTACTGCATAGTTAGTTAGTTAACCAAATAATGGAATAATTGTCTTTAAATGATTTATCGAAGGTTTTATAAACACATCTAAAAACGTTGCAAGCTAAGATCAATTTTAACAATAGAAACACAACGTTCAGTCGAAACTCAATAAATAATAATCGATGCAAACCGCCTACTGCTCTAAGTTCCATTCTTAGCATAACAAAACAAGATCAAACAGCTTCGTACAGAACTTAATAAAAAAGAGGAACCTTCGAACAACCGGATCTTGTCGAGTGATTGGCCATTCCAGGATAAAACAAATAGCTTAATGTCTGAGTCATTGGGGGAACAAAGTAAACCAGGTCAAAAAAGATAATAAATACTTCTTTTAAATTTAAAAAATAATAAAATAAAACTAATAATAAGCCGAGTAATAATAATAGTAATGATGATGATGATAATAACAAACTAGTTAAAGCAACAATGAACATATGCCCTTTAGATGATGATTAATCTGCTTAAATGTCCGCCTTCATTGCCAACGTCTGGTCTAGCACCAAAATGCCCACTAATCGTTCAGTACATCTTTCCTCAGATGACTTCGAACTCTAATTCCGTCGACCCCATTTCTCCCCCAATCGATATTAGCAACTGCTCATGTCAATCGTATATTTCTACGTTAATCCTATCTGTTCCGGGAAACAGATATTCGTCGAGATGCAGAAATTCTTATCTATCCAAAAGACAATGCAGACTGCAGGCGAGGAGTTTCACAGAGAAGTTCTTTTAAAAGGCGCTATATAAGTGTGAAAACAAACACACTATTTATACGTAATGGTTATCAATTGCATCCTCACCGGTTCACAACTCTCTTCTTCTGCCTTTTCTCCGTCCAACTCGTTCAGCAACTTGCAGAAATTAACCAATTGGTCATTTGGTATTTGCAAAAAGAGTTCAAATCTTTCTTAATACTAAATGAAGTTCCAGAAAGAGAGAGTATACACTAACGCATTACTGATAAACTCCCATCAATTAAACTTTGCAGATATGCTAGAGATTGAAACCATAGGGCGTGTTAGTGTAGTGGTGAAGGTCGCCGCCTTGCAATCGAAGAATTGCAGGTTCGAATCCTAACCGCCGCGTAAGTACCTTAAGCAAGTCTTTCACTCACAATTGCTTGAGGCTCTTCGGCGTGTTGACTCCGACACACCTCCAGGCTGTGAACGGGACCGCCTCTGAGTAGTAAATGGACTTGAAGGGACGGTTTAGAAATGTGTTAATAAATAAATAAATAAAATAAACTATGAAACGCTAAACATTCGCTGAGGATTCTTGTATTGCTTGCTGTTACCATCACAGATGGCGATCCCAGAGGGAATTGAGGGCGTCGTATACCCCATCTGAAGCCCGGAAAACACACATTATTATAACACACGAATACTGTCTCTAAATCGCCGTATATGGTAAACGTTGTTACAGAGCGGTTCAATGTACTGAAACCATGACGACACTATAGTCAAATACGACAGTTACAGGCCGAGAGCTACAATCACAGCTAAAATCACTAAAACAAACTCAACACTGCAACCAAATCTACGCTCAGCACGATAGAAACATCTAAGATCGTTGTGGCTCAATCTGGATGAGTATGATGCCTATTGAATGAAAATACATGACAAAGATCATATTCTCTTTTTAGCAGTATAGGTCATGGCAGTGAAAGTAGTGAAGAGAAATATACGTTGACAACGATAATAGTGTGTATGCAATATTATTGGAGACAACATAGATGCTTTGGTGTAGCAAAAATGACAATAGCAATAGGTTAAAAGCTCACCAACTAAGGCGACAAAAGTCGACTTTTGAACACACAAAACATGAAATTGTATACAATATACGTGTCAATGAAACAGTCAGAACGTCTAAATGCAGCTGCCTTTGTCAAATAACTCGACCCTGTTTTATTAATTTCTTATATAAGTATAATGGCATATCGTAACAAACATTTCAAGAGGAACATCATGAATATTTATGACTGATAAATTACATAATTTATGGAATATTTAAATATAAAACTTTTGACACTTTTAGTAACTTTTAAAAATAATTTAAAATGTTTAAAGTTTAGCCTAACTAAGATATCTTACACATATTTCAAAAGTAATTGATCACAATTCATGACCATCTTTCTTTTAAAATATTATCATAAACTTAATAAACTCAATAAATATCGTAAATGGACATTAAAAGGAATAAGTGGCAGCAGGTTAACAAATTCCTTCATAATCATTAAGTTAGAAAAACATCAAGCAGAAGCTCTCCCTCTGAAGCTGGAAACAAACCAGAATGCAAGACTTCATCTTAAGTTTTCCAACTGTAACTCTCATAAATTCGACGCACTTGTATTTATAAACTTCCAATCGGTAGCCTTGAAACCGTCGCTATGGTAACTCATCGCGACGACCTAGTTTCCTCGCGACGCTGCGTCCCAGTTTGTTTGTTCGTCATTGGTTGACGCTGTTCCCCTGCTGCTTATCGCGAGCCCAGCGACTGGTTCTCGGTTGAGTCGTGGCTGTCGAGGCTGGTCGTGTCGCTGTCGTTACTCTGAGCGCTCGAGTAACTGGCGGCCTCTTGCAGCCGCAGGAGCATGTTCATCTGGAGTCGAAATAGTGTGTATTATTCAATCGTTCATTCATTTCGGACATTTATATAGCGCCCCTCCAAGTAGACTACTCAGAGGCGCTCAGATGTCAAAGAGCAGCATTGAGTAACAGCCCATGAAGGCAGTTGCAAAGACCTACCAGTGGAGGATGCGGCGTCTTGAATATTACTTGACATCAGTTTGGCATGCTAAGAGAGCTAATAAAGAATAGAGCATCTAGACTAGACTAAACGGCACTAATTACTATACGAAACAACTTCTAAAAACATTCGTCAAGTTTCGGGGTAGCGACAAATGTCCCTCTTGTCCCAATGTGAGAGTATCAAGGCTAGAGGAATCAGCAAAGACCTACCAGTGGATCCCCTGCTTCCGGTTCCGTGATCTTGGTCGCAGAGGCATCGCTAGGTGGAGCTGCTTTAGCGTCATCCAGAGACAGCAGTGGATCGAGGTTGACGTCTTCTGGTCGCAGGTGGAGCAGCGATGGCCACTTCCGGTCCCTGGAAGAGGAGGAGGAGCGCTCCCTCTCTTTGTCTGTCCATGGATAGTGGCCAATCACCCATTCCGTCGGGTCCTCCCACTTAACTTTGGCACCGTACGTCTATGGCATAGCAACAAAAATCGATCAGTTACTTGACTCCATTATAACATCATTCCTAGCAGGGCCTAAGATCCTCTGAGACCGGGAAGCAATCCCCTTGTGAAAGAGCTGATGACTTTCTTTAGTCGTCACTTCAAATTTTTCCCATTGCATCTACAAAAAAGCTGATGACTTTCTTTAGTCATCTTCCAAATGTCTCCCCCTCTAATCTCTTTCATTAGGAGACGATAACATTCCCCCCTCTAAGCCAAATTGGACGCAGTCTGCGTCCACCCCACCTATGCGACGTAGACCCTGATTCCGATATGCGATGTCTGTAACGACTAGAGTCATAGTTGAACTACAAGCTAAAGTATAATTCTGCAAATCCTATCCATTCAACTGTAGAATTGATGCTAATCAGCGAGGTTCCATGACCAACTGGGGGCTTCTTTCAGTATGGTTTCTTCACTGCAAAAAGGTTGAAAGTCACTGATATAGGTCTACTGGATAAATAATAGAGAATAATAAGAAGAATCAATCGTCGCCACCTGAACGCCTTCTCTGACTGCTTCGAGCAGATATGGAACAATCGAATAGTTCCAAAGATCCGTGAACCAGATCTGAGCTCCATTTGCATCCATTGGACACGACAGGAACAGCCTTGGACCTATGCGCACAGAAAACAGTAAATTTGGTCCAATCGGGTGACAAATTAATATAGCGCCGTTTGATATTGACCCACAGAGGCTGCTTCACCGACCTCTCTCAGTTATATACACATAGTCGACCAAGTATCTTATACATAAGATGATCACAATCATTCAATTTCACTGAAAGTATTAATGTGCTCTTGCTTAACCCAATGCATTTCTTATCTTATCTTATATGAAGAATGTATCATCTGAAAATCAATTACCGTATACAGATTCCTTACGTAAACTAAACCTTCTATCGCCAGGTGGCACAGTAAGTGAGGCGCTTCGGCGTGTTAACTCCGACTCAACATGAGCGCTGTAGCGGGGAGCATCTCTGAACAGTTCCAACTACGAGAGGCGCTATGGAAATACTTGAATACAATACAATACATTCGTGCTTTTCTACATACTTCCAAGCAAGCTATAACACTCCAAAGGAGACTCAATATAGTAGTGTAGTGGTGAAGGTCGCCGCCTTGCAACCGAATAATAGCAGGTTCGAATCCCACCCGCCGCGTAAGGACCTTGAGCAAGTTCCTCACTCACAAATGCTCATTGCGCTTCTGCGTGTAAACTCCGACACACTTCCGGGCTGTATTCGGGACCGCCTCTGAGTAGTAGGAGACTTGAAGGGGCGGTATAGAAATATGTTAATACAATAAATAAATAAATACAACATATTTTAAGGCTTTATTAGCATAGTCTCGAAATAAAGATTCGTCGGTCGAAGCTATAGTCTAAATTTCTGACGACGCAGAGACCAGAAGAGGTCTTGGTCCACAGACTCTGGACATGATGTCTTTTGTCAGCTGTAGATGAGAATTCGTTGCTCCGGTGAGCGTGTGTGCGTGATCACGTCAATTGCGATTCTTCTAGTTTTCTGCTCATTGTTTTGCAAAATGATTGCATTCCTGCTCTTGGTGGCAATTGACATTGGTTCGGTTATAGCGTAGAGAATGCTTTCTGTAATTCTGTTTTTATTGCAGTGTTAGGTATTAGTTTCTAGTGACAGCAGAAATTAAGGTTAATTAGTTATTTCGGTTTTACTCTAACATTGTTTAGATCCTTGTTATATCTGATATAATAATACGCATGCCTGTTGCAATCGAAGCATTGGAGTGGTTTGAAGTGTTCTACCATCTGTCTATATTTCCGCACATAGGGGCCCTTTGTAGTGGGGCCTACGTTCCTTCATCGTCTCCCGTTAATCCACTTCTCCAGGTAGGTATGATTAAGTTATGATGTTATCTTAATAAATTGCAATATTCTGAACTGTTTGATTTATGAACTATAATTTAATTGTTTGTACTTTACTGTGATTTTTCACACTTAGCCCAGTAATTAGATTTAATTCGTTAATTGATTTATTATTTATCATGTTTAAAATTCATCTTATTCATAATTTTATTCGGCTCGCAATGGGTGAACAAGATACAGGCGTGCGCACAATCAATTTCTCCAGCGCCATTACACCAAGTTCTTCTCGGCTGACATGAACCCGTAGTCGTTGGAATACATAGTTTAGTGCGCTACCGAATGATGATGAAGCTGATCTTACCTATAGTGACGTCGGAGGAGCAATGTGCTTCGAGGAACTTGTTCAGATGCTGCCAGACGCGTGGAAGCCAGTCGACGATCTTCTCCATGTCCTGGTTCTTCATGTTGCACGACACCTCCTCTTCCACCAGGCGGCGCTGCAGAAACCGTCCCAGAAATCCGCGCACCGGTTCCACGTGATTGGCGCACAGAACCCACCGGAAGTTGTGGTGCAGCTGGAGGTTCGTCGACGTCGAACCAGTCTGACTCATCGTCCCAATGATATAAGGACTGAATGCAAATAAAACATATTTGGGTGCTTGTAAGCAACTAGAGCTGGACAAAGCATGTCTCAAACGAAGACGTACTGAAGTTAGTCGGGGAGAAAGGATCTCTACTGAGCATAATAAAGGAGAGACAAAAGAACTGGATAGGACACTTGCTGAGAGGGAACTCGCTACAGAGA